>JBBGZY010002776.1:0-154038 GCA_037952925.1 Lithobates clamitans | reverse complement strand
GCAAGAAAAATACATAAATTAAAATAACCAATAAATTTTATTTTTACAAAGTAAAAGATACAAAATAAATATTCACAATAATAACAAATGTTTGGTGGTCATATTGAATGATCAATTCAAAATCAGAGGAAAATACATTGCACACTAGCCCGACATGTTTCACTATTTGCTTCTTCAGGGGATGTGCAAGTCAGGATAGGATTCAAATGAGAACACTAAACAAAATGGAAACAAGAAATTATTGTAACAAACGTATAAGTTATATAAATAAAAAAAAGCATTATAGGTAGGTTTGGTCTCCAAAAAACACCACAGATAAAACCACTCACCCAAACAACAGTTGCCACCAGCAACAAACCAGGCCGGACCCAACAAACCCCCAAGCTACCCCAGGTTGAGGAAATCGGTCAGAGTTGTGGCCATAGAGGACAGAAGGGCAAGACTATAGAACAAAAAAGTTATTGTAGAATTATTGGCTAAATTAAAATAAATGTCTGGTTCAGATAGGTATAGAACAGAGGGGACAATTGTCTCATATAATAAATACTTACTGTGACGGGAGGGCCCGTGGAACTCAGAATACATCTTATGTCTAAGTCACCCTGTGCCATCCTGGCACAGGGTGAGTGAGAAAATATATCTTGGACTACTTAAAATGGGACAGTAATATTTGTCCACAATATCTCCCAGGATGTATGTAGAGACTATTATTGGTTTGGTTGATTCTGAACTCAACCTGTTAATTGAGTGAGCTGATCACATTAGCCTCCAGGACTGGCTAGGAGACAATCTGTTGATGAATAGGCTGAGGGGAGAGATTGTTGTTTGTATTGTTAATTGTAATTAGCTCCAGCTATTGTGTTTATACTACTGTGTGAAGCTCGGTGCCCACAAGTCTGTCATCTGGTCTGGGTACATTTTGTAGTAAATTAGCTCATGTTAATTAGGTTAGCGTTGAGTCAGCCTGCTGTATAAATGTGTGTGAGATCTCAAATAAAGAGTTAGTCCTGATGTACTCCAAGACTGGTGTTGTCTAGTTCTTTGGGGTTCCTATAGCCAGATCCATTGGACTCGTGTTCCAGAACTTAGGAAGCGGTATACTGACGGAAGCACTCAAGCGGAGTGAGGGACGTTCCGTGACACTTACAAAGTAATGTATTTGTCTGTCCGTAAAATAGAAAGGCTTAAAAGCAGCTTTAAAATACCTGCTTGAGATTCAGTACAGGAATCAGGCTAAAAGGAACATAGAAAAGAAAAATCTTAATTCTAATATAGGAGATGTAAATATGAAACATATGATAGTGAAAGATCTGAGGTGATAAGGACAGCTAAGTTTATTAAAGAGTTAGTAGAAAGAGAATGTCTCTGGTGAATCTTAATTCATAAGGTGGAGGGAGCGCTAATAATAGGGAAACCCTGGGTTGTGTGGATAAGTAACAGCCATGAGACAGTGCTGAGAGGAAATTAATAAGGATAGTATGTAATAAATAAGTGAATCAATCAAAAAGGATAGCATACAAGTAGCAGGCTAGGGCCAGGCTTACCAATTTTATAAGCGCCACATGATAGAGTATAGCCCTCCGGCTCTGGCTGAATGAACAGCCAGATAAGCCCATTTTATCTGTCCTCCAACGAGCCGGCGTGTGACATCACCGGCTCGAGGCGGACGAAAAAAGACACCAACGCGCAGGCGCAGGATGCCGGGAAATCCCTAAGACTACATCACTCATAAGGCTATAGGAGGGAGGGAAGAGTCAAGTCCATCCACAGATATCGTAGGACGAGCGTGAATAGACCCAGCATCCCCGCAAAAGCCCAGGGGATGCAGTGATGGAAAACAGACACCGGTGAAGGTGTAATCCAGGGCGCCACAAACTGCCACGATAGGATTAGGGAGACCCGGAGGTGCAGCTAGGCATAAAGTGGGCATGCACTAAGATGACAAAGCATGCCCTGGGCGTCCGTATGACCACTAAAGACCTAATCCTCAAAGGGGAGAAAAGGGGAACCAGGAAGCGGCATAGAAGGCCTGGAAGGAAAACACTGAGGGAGGGCAGAGGGGCACAAAGGCAGGACCACAAAAACTCTGGCCTGTCTGGGTGTCTATATGGGGAACCAAGCTCACTCACAAAAAATATATAATATAACGTATTTGAGTGGAAAGAAATCAAGCAAAAATATATATTTAGTAATAAACATAATGCTATTCATGAACAACAAGGATACCTGTGTGACAATGAGATTAAATAATAAAAACAATAGCACATGAAAACAGAGGGGGGGGGGAGGTGGGAGGGGAGGAAAACTGACACAGAACTCCACAAAATAGAACAGCCAGACATGGAAAACAGCCAATGAAGAGAAATGCTCTAGGGGCTCTCGTTAAATCCAGGGAATAATGTAGCTTTGAGATCGTAAATCCAATGAGTCTCAAGCAGTAACAGAATGCGGTCAACACTGCCCCCTCGGGAGTCCAGGGGGACATGTTCAAGTGCCAAAAATTTGATACATTGGGGATTGAAATCATGATGTATGTCAACATGTCGGCTGATGGCACTATCCATCCTATTTTTTTTTATTGGTTTAATATGGTCTCGTAATCGTTTGAAAAACTGTCGTTTCGTCTTCCCAATGTAGAAGCCACCGCATAGACACTGAGCCAGATAAATAACCCCTGGTGTCTGGCAGGTGACCCTACACTGGATAGTCCTTGGGGACTTAGAATACAAATTTTTCCCAATCTGAAAAAGATAGAGGAACCATTGAAATCCAGTTGGGAGACAAATTTACAATCTTGTTTGTTTGGTATGATGTCCCTACTTTGTACACAGTATGATGTTGAGCTAAAATCATTTGATGACTCTATCTCCAAGTGGTATGAGGACTATGAACTCATAGTTACAAGCACCAGATTTAAGAAAAAGGAACAGGAGCTTAAAACACATATGGAATGATACACTTTGGGTGGCGCATGCGCGAGGGACTCCAAGATGGCCGCGTACGCCGGGAGCTCCTCACTACCCCAGCCAGCCAGCCAGCCTAGCGCCGTCTCAAGGCCAGCCGCGACCCCGTACTCAGCGGGATCTGCTCGGGGAACACAGCGGCATCCCACCCATGCCAGGCGCATCAGCTAAAAGAGATCTGGGACCCCGATTTGACGCCGGAGGAGTGCAGGCCGAATCCAAGATGGCGGCCGCGCCTCAGACACGAGACACAGCATCAGGAGGAACACAGGACAACAGGCAAGTAATCGCCCCTGCTACACTGTCATTTCCTCCTCCAGCGATCCCTTCACCCCTCCTCACCGCAGCCCCCTCAAATTATAGCACAGACATTCTGGATGATCACTCCCTGGCCACCCCCATGCTCTCTCCTATGGGACATAACTCAAACCTCCAGCACACTAACAACATCATGGGAGGCCCAGACACCGACATGCCCCAGAATGCAGGGGTTCTCTTTCTCAAGTTATCTGAGCTTGTGGAGAGAGGATTAGCTAACACAGCCCACAAAATCACAAATGACATTCGCTCTGATTTCCACCAGAATAGAAGCGATCGAACAGAAACTCAATTATACAGTAGCAAGAGCCAATCAAAACACTGATCACATTCAGCTCATACAGGAGCAGTTGGATGTGGCCTTAAATAGGATCGATGATTTGGAAAACCGATCGAGAAGGGAGAATTTTAGGGTCAGAGGCATTCCAGAATCTTGCACAGACGTCCCTACAGCGGTTCAAGATTTGATCAAAACCCTTATTCCTGATATTTCTACACACAAGCTGGAGTTAGACAGAGCCCACAGATCGCTGGGACCCCCCAGGAAGGATGGGTCCCCCAGGGATGTTGTGGTGAAGCCGAACTACTACGGAGTGAAAGAGGACATTATGAAGCTTTCCCGCCAGCAACCGCACATCTCCTTCCAAGGCCATGATGTTCAAATATTTGCGGACATTTCGCCTATGACGATACAAAAGCGCAGAGCCCTCAAACCACTATTACTAATCCTGACGCAGAAGGAAATTAGATACTGGTGGGCTTTCCCCTTTGCTTTAAAATTCACCTACAAAGGTAAAACCCACTCATTCACCAATCTGCATGAAGGAGAACGGGTCCTCCTTTCCCTGAAGCTTATATCTCAGGACTCAGAGATGGACACTTCAAATACACAATCCGGATCCTACAAGAGACCTACTCCGACCAGCCCAGTTTCCCCATTATGGAAAACTACCAAAAGCAGACGCTTGAGGGAACCGCTGCCCACCTGACTCCGACAAGTGTTTCCATGTTTACATACAACTTACTCATCAGGGACAAATCCAGGACACTAATAACCCAAATGACACTACTTTCTGATATGGGGGCCCCCCCAGACTCCCCCACAGGTTTCGTAAGTCCAATTTACGGACCCATCAGGGTTAATGGAATCCCCCCACCTTCAGTACATCTTCTGATTCTGAAACCTCGGACCTGAAAGGTCCCACCGATCCACAAGAATGTCACTCTACGCAAAGCAAGCACTTCTGCTGGATCTTTGGGTCCTACCCAAGCGGGTCGGACTACCATTGCCCCTCCCCCTTCTTCAAGAGGATTACCCTGTTCTCTATCTCTCAACTTGACAACAAGCAACAGAAAACTGGTTCTTCGACCCTCCTCCCCTCTTGGATTTCTTCAACACCGGCTAGTGGATTTGGAGACCAGGAGTCGGACATGATAGAACCCTACGAAGAATTCTCCAAAGACTCTAGGGGGACATGCAGAGGACTTTTTAGGGGATTTCTAACTCGCTCCCCTAACAACCTAGGGATAGGAATATCTATCCCCTAGTAGATTAGGATGCATTCCTTCTTAATCCTCCCCCTCTTCCCTCCCGCTCATCACCCATCCCCCTCCTTTTACCTCCCCACCTCTACCTTCACCCCTCTTTCCCCCATACCTCCCCTTGGCTTCTTAGGCCTTTTGTTAGAATAATTCAGCCGGCTGGCTTTGACTCACGCATTTTACAATGTTATAGTTTTTAATTGGTATATATCACAAGGTTATGGAAAGTATTTTATATAGGTTGACCAATTGGGTTGGCACTGACTGGGGTAGCAGTCATGCACCTCCATCCATCCCACGATAATGGAATCCCCATTATCGGGAGATGGACAGTTAGCCCCCTTGGAGGGCTACTATTGTTTATTGTTTTGCGTCATTGGGAGGCACTTTTCACCCTCCCGATGCCGCAGGTCCTTTTCGGGCCACTTTGCACTACATCATCCGCACTTTCTTTCTTCCTGTTTTTCCTTTCTTCTGTTCTTCTCTTCTAACCTTGTCTTCTTTTGTGCCAGTCCACAGGTCATGCAGCTACGCTCCTCTCCTTCAGGTTCCAGGTCCTGCTTCACACCTCGAAAAACAACTCTCCACAACAACCCAGAGGAGGTAAGAAATACTGATTCTCACATGCTTCCCCCACTCAGCCAATATGTCAGGTAACACCGTGCCCCTTACATCCATTAAATTAACATCACACAATGCCCAAGGTCTGAACTCAGCGGTAAAGAGACGTAAATTATTCCAGTCTTATCATGCCCAAAAAATGGCGGTAGTCTTGATTCAAGAAACCCATTTCTCATCAAGATATAACCCGACATTTTTACATGCTCAATATCCCCTATTCTTCCTAGCCAACGCGGAAGATAAGACCAGAGGTGTGGCAATACTATTTGCGAAAAATTGTAAATTCAAGCCCAGTCTGGTGCACAGAGACCCAGAGGGTAGATTCATTATGGTAAAGGGTAGAATAGATGAGTGCTTATACTCGTTCATATCATATTACTCCCCCAACAAGGGTCAGACAAAATTCTTTCAAGCAATGTTTCAAACTCTAAGTCCCCTATTAGAAGGAACGGTAATATTCGGAGGTGACTCTAATGTCGCCTTCGACCCAAGTCTAGATAAATCCAAACCTCTAGCCGCATAATCAGTCCGCCCCACAAAAACAAGTTCTAAGATTGCGAAACTTAATTATCAACAAGGCTTAGCCAATATTTGGAGAGAACATAACCCCACAAAGAGAGATTTTACACATTACTCAAACCCACACAGAACATACTCCAGGATTGACCATATCCTCCTTTCAGCGATCCATATCCCTTATGTGGTCAAGGCCTATATCAAGGACACAGCCTTATCAGACCACGTCATGGTGGTCATCACCTTACAGGGCAGTTCCCACAAACCACCCACTATCCAGTGGAGACTCAATGACACTATCCTTAATGACCCTATTTCAGTGATAGAGATTGAGAGGGAGTTGAAAGATTATTTTTTGCGTAATGATGTGGAGGGAATCTCAGCGGAGACTCTATGGGCCACTCATAAAGCTACCATACCGGGAAAACTCATTCAAATGTCTTCTTAACGGAAGAAAGAACTTATAGCGGAGATAGAGAAACTCGAGAGGGACTTCAAGGCCCTATGTAAACAACACAAAAGGGACCCTTCTAAGGTCCAAATAGCACAATTAAATGCAGCAAGAATAGCTTTAAACTTAGCTCATACAGTAAGGGCCGAGAGATCCTTGAAATGGAATAATGCGAAATTCTACTTTCAGAGAGACAAGATGAGTACGCTATTAGCAAGAAAGCTCTCTCCCAAATTCACTAGCTTCACACTTCCAAACCTCAGATTACAGGATGGCTCCACAACACTTAATCCTCCAAAAATTCTGCAAGCATTCCAGTCTTTTTATTCTAACCTATATCAGAAAAATGACTCTATGACAGAATCTTCCATGAAAAACTTCCTAGATGATCTTAATATGCCCACTCTAAGTAAAGACCATGTAGACCTCATGGAAGCACCCTTCTCCACAGAAGAAACATTAGATGTGATTAAAAATTTAAAAGGGGGTTCAGCTCCCGGCCCGATGGCTTCTCCAATCAATATTACAAAACTTTTGCGAACACCTTAGCACCCCATATTACTAAATTCTTCAATTCCAAAAGGAAAGGGGCACCTTTAGAATCACAACTAAATATGGCTTTCATCTCGGTCATTCCCAAACCCGACAAGGATCCATCTTTAGTTGAGAACTACAGACCAATATCGCTTATTAATAACGATTTGAAAATACTTACTAAAATCCTAGCTAACAGAATTAACTCCTTCATCAACCAATATATAAACAAAGACCAAGTAGGTTTTATCCCAGGACGACAGGGCCCGGATCAAGTTAGAAGGGCGGTCGATATTGTCTCATTACTACAATCGGGTTGGGATGTAGGCCCACGTCAGGAAGGCTTATTACTGTCATTGGACCTTCAAAAGGCCTTCGACTGCCTTTCTTGGTCATACCTATTCACAGTCCTGGGACGCTGGGGATTCGGGGAAAAGTTCATAAGAACCCTGAAAGCTCTATACTCCACTCCTAGTCAAACTACACAGGTTTTATTCGGATCCCATTCAAATAACCAGGGGTACCAGACAGGGGTGCCCCCTATCCCCTCTGATATTTGCACTGGCTATAGAGGTTCTGGCCATTGCAATCAGGTCTAACCAAAACATTAAAGGTGTGAAATGTGGTTCGCACACCCACAAGTGCGCACTTTTTGCGGATGACATCCTTCTATTTGTCACATCCCCAACTACCTCTCTACCCAATATATGCAAACTCTTAAAAACCTTTGGATCCTTGCCGGGTCTTCGGGTCAACATGGACAAATCCTAGGCATTAAACATTTCACTTCAAGCGGCAGAAGTAGACAGGCTCAAGCCTTCATTTAAATTTAAATGGAACGACTCATCGATCTGAAATCTGGGGATAAACCTTACCCCCAAGTTTGAGCAGCTTTTTCAAGCCAATTTCCCTCCCATGTTCCGCAAATTAGAATCTGACATCCTATTCTGGTCCCATTACAATATATCCTGGCTGGGTAGAATACATTCTATTAAAATTACCTTATTGCCCAAGCTCCTCTATTGATTTAGGTCGCTCCCGATAGACATTAGAAAACACCATCTCAAATGACTCCAAGGGAAGATCATAAAATTCATATGGGGTAAAAAAGGATATAGGCTAGCCCGCAATATTCTTTATAGTCGCAAAACCAGGGGGACTAGGTCTGCCAGACCTATATAGCTACTACCAAGCAGCCAGACTGGCCCAACTCTCAATGGTATATTTCAGAGTTGAGAAACCCGATTGGATAAATATTGAGAGACAAGCGGTACCGACACACACCATAGACTACCTCCTCTGGTGCTCAATGAAATCAAGGCCCTCCATACTATCTCCGGCATTATCCCAATCCTTTAAAATATGGGACACCGTGAAACATTTACCAGCACTGAACTCAATCATCCACCCTCTAGACCACATTTTCCATAATCCCCGATTTGGACCGGGCATGGACATCAAGTCCTTCCAATGGTGGCTGGACAAGGGGTTGTATCGTATTGGCCATTTTTTTACTCCCTCTGGTCCGATTACGTTGAAACACTGTATAGATGAACTTGAACTCCCAGGCTCTGAGAGATTCAGATTCATCCAGATCTCTCACTTCCTCTCCTCACTAACGAAGGGACAGGCGTACCCTATGGAATTCACACAATATGAGCGCTGGTGCGGCCAAGCCTTAGACATAAAGGGGGGCATATCTCTCATATATGCGTCTCTTATGGAACCCACCACCAAATTTTCTTACATGGAGGTGTGGGAGAGGGACCTGCAGGAGACCTGGAACCTGGAGGAGTGGCATCGGAGGGGAACTAGAGCCTTTCAAGGTATCTTAAATATTTCATTAATAGAAGCTAATTTAAAAGTGTTAATGAGATGGTATCTTGTACCCTCCAGACTAGCGACTATGTTTTCTTCTGCTTCTCCGTTATGCTTCAGAGGTTGTCAAGCCCAGGGCTCCATGCTGCATATCTAGTGGGAATGTCCGAGATTAAGAGGTTTCTGGAACAAAATGTTCACCATGATGCGAAAAGTCTCGGGTCTTCCTATCGCGAAATCTCCCCAAGTGGCATTACTCAATGCCCCAATTCCTAAGACAGCTAAACATTCACAAAAGTTGATAACCTTTATGCTGCTTGGAGCTAAAACCACCATAGCTAAGGCATGGAAGCAACCCACAGTGTCTTTCCAGGCAGCCAAAAGAAAGATTTCGTGGATCATGTCCCAAGAAGAACTAGTCAGTTCTATGATGGATGCCACTAAATCATTCGAGGCAACATGGGAGCCCTGGGCTGGGCATATAGGCATCCCCCTTACCCCTGGTATACAAACAGCAAGGTCAAGCTAGTAAAAAACCGGACCTGGCACAACTTTATTCAACCATCCTAGCTTTCTATCTCTCTCTTCTTTCTTTCTTCTCTGTCCTTTCTTTCTGCTATTTTAGTAATCTGAAATCACAATCGCAGTGTATCAGTAATATTTCTCTTTCTAGTCCACAATGGAGTAGAATTTCTTAAGTCAACATAAGATTGTGAATATTGAGTTGGAGACATGGATTCAAAGCGGATTATTACCAGTGAGATAGGAGCTGCTGAAGAGGACCGTTTACCTATCTAGCGGTCCCTATATTTACCCCAGGGACTTTTGCAGGTCCTTGGGCGCGGGGCCAGTAGGGGTCCTGGGGAAGCCAAAACTCTTTCCCTGGAGATGGGGGGGCACCTGACACAGTGTGAACCCATCAGGGGTGTTGGGAATGCCAACCCACGCAGGGATCATGAGATACCACTTCCCCTACAGCTCCAATTGCATTTATAAGTTGTTTTGATTAATATTTTTGTACATTTCAAATGTTACTCCCTTATTTGTACGGGATTTGTCAGTATATCTTTGGATTTAACTATAATGTACTGCACTGCTCTTTAATAAAGCTTTTTCAAAAAAAAAAAAAAAAAAAAGAAAGATACACTTTGGATATTATTCGCATAAAAGAGAATAAATTTATATGAGATATGAGTGCACATACTAATGGTTTTGCCTACAAATGGGCTCAAAATACAAATATAAAGAAAAAAACCTCCTAACTACACCAATGAACGTAATGTTAATAAGGATGATAATGTTACTAATTTGTCCTCTTCTTCTTCATCCCTCTCCTCCAGTCAATCTACCATTTATCGTGATCTTTCGGGTGACAGATTGCCCAAAAGGCGTAAAGGGAACTCGGATGCAGTTTCCACCGAGTCACTAACACACCATCTCGGTAACTCATCATCACGTCGCTCACAACCGGTTCACTCTAAACAGGCACCTGCACGTTACCAATATCTCACCCTTCACTTCCGGTCACTCATGGCCCTCAAGTATCGGCTTCACATACCATTGTTTCTATGGCACCTACCACTTCGATCACTGCTTCTCCTATGCATTCTAACATCACTAATAAGGTAAGCACTGCTGAGATAATTATCTCTCCTTCTGGAACCCCTTTACCAACTGACATCAAATTAGCACCCATTTTTTTAGAGAAGGATTAGGACTTGGGTCCTCCCTAGACCTATTACCTACCCAGACAAATGCTACTCACAATAATCGGCAATTATTTATTGTTAATCTGTCCTCTTATGATTTAACGGATGTAGAAACACAAGTTTTACAACTAGGCCTAACGTTCTGTCCAGATTCTCAATTTGACAAATTCTCACTCATCAAAGATTTGCATCTATTTGCACGTAGGCTTTTATATAGGATCATCTTTGATAAACTCCTGCTAGAAATGCACTCAGCAGACTCTAGCTCAAACATTCAGGAGAACATTGAGGAACATCAAGCTCTTGAGGACTTGATGGAACTTTGGGAGTAGGGACATGCCACCGACGACGATGCCGTTTTAATCCCCTCACCGGCGCTGTTGATCGAGGGCGTGTCCTTCCCCCCCTCCTCAATCCTTCAAACCCAAGTCTAGGCTCTTTCCACTTTTGAATACTAATCCCAACATATGGGCATTTATCCAACAAACATCCAAAGCGATAGAGGAATTAAAAATCTCCTCCATCAGGACCTCCAATCTGACCCTAGTACAAAAAGATGCCATTGGATCTTTACAAACGAATTCTGAAATAATAATCAAGCCTTCCAACAAGGGCGGAAACCTTGTTATTATGGGAATTTCCCAATATGTAACTATGTGTAAGAAAATTCTTATGAACCGTAATTGGTATCGTCCCATCTCAAAAACAGTTATTGATAACTACAACACACAATAGCATGCCATCATTTTCAAGGCTTACCCTTCAAGTTGTTATTGATCTCAATACTTTGAATTTTTTGAATGTTAGGGACCCGAAGATCCCTACCTTTTACGCACTACCCAAGGTGCATAAATCTTTGACTGAACCCCCAAGACGTCCCATAATTTCAGGCTGTTCCAGCCTTACAGAAAATGCCAGTTCCCTAGTAGATAGTTATCTCCAACCCCATGTTACTTCACTTTTTTCGTATATTAACGATACCATTGACCTCCTGAGAACCATTGAAGGCATTTCCCTTCCCCCTAACACCTGGCTAGTAGCCCTTGATGTAGAAAGCCTCTACAATGCTATTCCACATGACAAAGGAATTAAAGTGATACAACATCATTTTTTGGTCTGGGACTCAATCTGAATTAAATGAATTTATATGATTAATTTCAATTAATAATTTTAATTTGAAATTTACCATGCATTGTAGCCAGAACAATATTAGCTTTTTGGATTTGGTCATCTCCATTGACGCACAAGGTAAACTCGATTCATCTCTTTATAGGAAACCCTCAGCCGGAAATACTATTCTTCATGCTCAAAGTTCTAATCCCACTTCCCTAGTCAAAAGTATCCCCTACAGCCAGTACCTACGGCTTAAAAGAAATTGTAGCAAGGACTCTGACTTCCAAATTGCCACTAAGGATCTATATAATAGACTAAGAATTAGAGGTTACAGCCACGCTTGTCTCAAAAAAGCATTTGATCGGGCCAGTGCTAAAAATAGAAGCTCATTGATTTTTTCCAATAAACAGGCTGCTAAATCTGACACAGTAAGGCCACGTACACACGTGCAGAGTTTTCAACCGGACTTGTCCGACAGACTTTCCAGCGGACTTTCGACGGACTTTTGACGGACTTCAGACGGACTTTTTAACGAACAGACTTGCCTACACACGATCACATCAAAGTCCGACGGATTTGTATGTGATGACGTACACCGGACTAAAATAAGGAAGTTGATAGCCAGTAGCCAATAGCTGCCCTAGAGTTGTTTTTTGTCGGTTGGACTAGCATACAGACAAGCGAATTTCTGCGTCCGGCGGAGTTACAACGTAAACAATTGAAGCATGTTCCAAATCTAAAGTCCGTTAGACTTGCGACTGGAAAAGTCCGCTGAAGGTCCGGTGAAGCCCACACATGATCGGATTGTTCGCCGGATTTGGTCGGTCAGCATCCGTCGGACAAGTCCGGTCGAAAAGTCCGATCGTGTGTACGCTATATAAGAGTTATCACTCATTATTTGAGCCAACATAAAGAAAACAAACAAATACTGACTACATTTTGGCCACTTTTGTCAGCAGACCCAATTGCAAGGAAATATATCAAGAACCTTCCTGAGATTACCTGTAGACGTGCTCCGTCCCTCAGGGATCGTCTGGTTCATAGCCATTTTGAAATTATTCCAGCCTCCATAACCCAAATTAATTGGGGCACCTTTCCCTGTGGGGCCTGTGATGTCTGCCAATATGTCGATCGAAAAACTAAATTTAAACTTCCTAATGGTAAATGGCATTCTATCAAGTGTAGGGTCACCTGCCAGACACCAGGAGTTATTTATCTGGCTCAGTGTGTATGCGGTGGCTTCTACATTGGGAAGATGAAACGACAGTTTTTCAAACGAATACGAGACCATACTAAACCAATCAAAAAAAATAGGATGGATACTGCCATCAGCCGACATGTTGGCATACATCATGATTTCAATCCCCAATGTATCAAATTTTTGGCACTTGAACATGTCCCCCTGGACTCCCGAGGGGGCAGTGTTGACCGCATTCTGTTACAGCTTGAGGCTCGTTGGATTTACAGTCTCAAAGTTACATTATTCCCTAGATTTAGCGAGAACCTAAGTTTCAAGTCCTTTCTTTAACTTCAATGAATGTTTGGCCCCTAGGGCATGTCTCTTCATTGGCTGTTTTCCATGTTTGGCTGTTCTATTTTGTGGAGTTCTGTGTCAGTTTTCCCCCCCTCCCCCCTTCCCCCCCCCAAACCCTCCCTCTGTTCTCATGTGCTATTGTTTATATTATTTAATCTCATTGTCACACAAGTATCCTTATTGTTCATGAATAGCATTATGTTTATTATTAAATATATATGTTTGCTTGATTTCTTTCCACTCAAATACCATTCGTTATATTATATATTTTTTGTGAGTGAGCTTGGTTCCCCATATAGACACCCAGACAGGCCAGAGTTTTTGTGGTCCTACCTTTGTGCCCCTCTGCCCTCCCTCAGTGTTTTCCTTCCAGCCCTCCCATGCCAGTTCCCCTTTTCTCCCCTTTGAGGATTAGGTCTTTAGTGGTCATACGGACGCCCAGGGCATGCTTTGTCATCTTGGTGCATGCCCACTTTACGCCTAGCTGCGCCTCCGGGTCTCCCTAATCCTATGGGTGGCAGTTTGTGCCGCCCTGGATTACACCTTCACTGGTGTCTGTTTGCCATCACTGCATGCCCTGGGCATTTGTGGGGATGCTGGGTCTATTCACATTCATCCTACAATATCTGTGGATGGACTTGACTCCTCCCTCCCTTGCATAGCCTTATGGGTGATGTAGTCTTAGAGATTTCCCGGCATCCTGCGCATGCGCGTTGGCGTCTTTTCGTCCGCCTCGAGCCGGTGACGTCACACGCCGGCTCGTTGGAGGACAGATAAAACGGGCTTATCTGGCTGTTCGTTCAGCCAGAGCCGGAGGGCTATACATTATCATGCGGCGCTTATAAAACTGGTAAGCCTGGCCCTAGCCTGCTACTTGTATGCTATCCTTTTTGATTGATTCACTTATTTATTACATACTATCCTTAATAATTTCCTCTCAGAACTGTCTTATGGCTGTTACTTATCCACACAACCCAGGGTTTCCCTATTATTAGCGCTCCCTCCACCTTATGAATTAAGATTCACCAGAGACATTCTCTTTCTACTAACTCTTTAATAAACTTAGCTGTCCTTATCACCTCAGATCTTTCACTATCATATACTAGAATTCTCTTGTAATCTCGCTCTTGACAACAGCTATGTTTCATATTTACATCTCCTATATTAGAATTGAGATTTTTCTTTTATATGTTCCTTTTAGCCTGATTCCTGTACTGAATCTCAAGCAGGTATTTCAAAGCTGCTTTTAAGCCTTTCTGTTTTACGGACAGACAAATACATTACTTTGTAAGTATTTATTATATAAAACAATTGTCCCCTCTGTTCTATACCTATTTGAACCAGACATTTATTTTAATTTAGCCAATAATTCTACAATGATTTTTTTGTTCTATAGTCTTGCCCTTCTGTCCTCTATCGCCACAACTCTTACTGATTTCCTCAACCTGGGGTAGCTTGGGGGTTTTTTGGGTCCGGCCTGGTTTTTTGCTGGTGGCAACTGTTGTTTGGGTGAGTGGTTTTATCTGTGGTGTTTTTTGGAAACCAAACCCACCTATAACGCTTTATTTTTTATTTATATAACTTATATGTTTGTTACAATAATTTCTTGTTTCCATTTTGTTTAGTGTTCTCATTTGAATCCTATCCTGACTTGCACATCCCCTGAAGAAGCAAATAGTGAAACATGTCGGGCTAGTGTGCAATGTATTTTCCTCTGATTTTGAATTGATCATTCAATATGACCACCAAACATTTGTTATCATTGTGAATATTTATTTTGTATCTTTTAACTTTGTAATAATAAAATTTATTTGTTATTTTAATTTATGTATTTTTCTTGCATCCTCATTGGCACCGCTAAAATCCCCTCAACTTCCAGCTTTTTCCTATCCTTGATATAAACCTTCTCTAGAGCGCTTCAGGGCCTTAGGCCCCTTTCACACGGACGGATAGAATGGTGCTTTTAGCTGCGGATTTTCTAATTTTCTACCGCAGCTAAAAGCACACAATGCTTTCCTATGGCCCCATTCACACACTGCGTTTAGCTGCGATTTCATTACATGCGGTTCCGTGCGGATAGAAAAAATAGAATTGACTGCGTCCAGGAGCAATTTAGCGCAGCTATCTGCACATAACTGCAGGTAATCGCAGTGTAACTATTTCTCCTGCGGATAGCAGCAGCGACAAGAAAAGAAAAGCAACAGGAAGCACATCAGAAATGGCAAGAATGTTCCAAACGCAGCTAAACGCAGCCGCATGTAAACGCAGGTAAACGCAGGTAAACGCAGGTAATCTCACTGTACAAATGCAGCTGATCGCAGTGTCTGGAGTCTTGAATTTCACAGAACATATTATATGCTTTTAACTGCGGCAGAACAGCCATCCGTGTGAAAGGGGCCTTAGACTGGGGCGAAGGTTCATCTTCCAACAGGACAATGACCCTAAGCACACAGCCAAGATAATAAAGGAGGGGCTACGGGACAAGTCTGTGAATGTCCTTGAGTGGCCCAGCCAGAGCCCAGACTTGAACCCGATTGAACATCTCTGGAGAGATCTGAAAATGGCTGTGCACCGACGCTCTCCATCCAACCTGATGGAGCTTAAGAGGTCCTGAAAAGAAGAATGGGAGAAACTGCCCAAAAATAGGTGTGCTAAGCTTGTAGCATTATACTCAAATAGACTTGAGGCTGTAATTAGTGCCAAAGGTGCTTTACCAAAGTATTGAGCAAAGGCTGTGAATACTTACAGTAAGTACAGTACATGGGATTTTTCTCATTTTTTTTATTTTTAAAAAATTTGCAAAGATTTCAAACAAACTTCTTTCACTTAGTCATCATGGGGTATTGTTTGTAGAGTTTTGTGAAAAATAATGAATTTAATCCATTTTGGAATAAGGCTGTGACATAAAAAAATGTGGAAAAAGTGAAGCGTTGTGAATACTTTCCGGATGCACTGTATTATTATTATTATTTTTATTATTATTATACTGCATTATTTGGGTGCTGTCTTCTCTAAGAAAGGTATTTCTTTCTAAGAGCACATCAAATGCAACTAAAAAGAAATAGAATGTCAGCTGTACGTGACATGGCTTTGTTTAAAAACATTTTTGACAAAATGTTGGTTAATTTTCGACAAATTTCAACTCATGGCTAATATTGATTACATTTCAGACACTTGATGGAAAAAGCAGTCTCAGCTAAATCACTAATTCCTGCACATGATTGGATATCAAAGCAAACACAAATTCACCTTATTCACTATGACAGGTGAGAGTTCTTCCCTTGCTTTCAAAGCGTACAGGATTTCCTATTTAAAA
The DNA here is from genome assembly GCA_037952925.1 of Lithobates clamitans. Classification (NCBI taxonomy): domain Eukaryota; kingdom Metazoa; phylum Chordata; class Amphibia; order Anura; family Ranidae; genus Lithobates; species Lithobates clamitans. The sequence continues at coordinate 137,603 of JBBGZY010002776.1, read as the reverse complement.
GCCTTACACTGTCTGGTTTGAAGCACTGATAGAGAGAGGAGAGGGCGCGATCTAAGTGTAATATAAAACATATTTATTGGAGTGAAACACAATTAGCAACTTATACAAACAGGTAAAAGAACTCGCTAATCAATACGTTGTGGCCTCTGATGGTAACCTTCAGCATAGCAGGACACCGTGGTACAAGCGAACATGCCAGGTGGGCTGCAGGGTAACATGCTACATAAGAAACTGCACTTTTTTAGCACCACGGTCAGCAGCTGGCTCTGGCATGTGAAGCATGGAGTCTCATCTGTAGTCTCATAAGTAGGACCACGCTCCACATGCCAGAGCCAGCTGCTGATCATGGTGATAAAAAAGCGCCATTTCTTATGTACCATGTTCCCCACCAGCCTACCTGGCATGTTCACTTGTACCAAGGTGTTCTGCTATGCTGAAGATTATCATCAGAGGCCCTAAATTATTCATGAGGGAGATTTTTTTAACTGTTTGTATAAGTTGCCAATTGACTTTCACTCTAATAAATACAGTTGTGCTCATAAGTTTACATACCCTGCAGAGATTATGATTTCTTGGCTATTTTCAGAGAATATGAATGATAACACAAAAACATTTCTTTCACTCATGGTTAGTGTTTGGCTGAAGCAATTTATTATCAATCAACTGTATTTACTCTTTTTAAATCATAATGGCAACAGAATCTACCCAAATGACCCTGATCAAAAGTTTACATACCCTGGAGATTTTGGCCTGATAACATGAACTCAAGTTGACACAAATGGGTTTGAATGGCTATTAAAGGTTACCATCCTCACCTGTGATCTGTTTTCTTGTAATGAGTGTGTGTCTGTAAAAGGTCAATGAGTTTCTGAACTCCTGAAAGACCCTTGCATCTTTCATCCAGTGCTGGACTGACAATTCTGGATTCTGAGTCGTGGGGAAAGCAAAAGAATTGTCAAAGGGTCTGTGGGAAAAGGTAGTTGAACTGTATGAAACAGGAAAGGGATATAAAGAGATATCCAAGGAATTGAGAATGCCAATTAGAAGTGTTCAAACTCTAATCAAGATGTGGAAAATGATGGTTTCTGTTGAAACCAAACCACAGTCAGGTAGACCAACTAGGTTTTCACCCACAACTGCAAGGAAAATTGTTCGGGATGCAAAGAAAAACCCACAAATAACTTCAGGTGAAATACGGAACTCTCTGAAAACATGTGGTGTGGCTGTTTCAAGATGCACAATAAGGAGGCACTTGAAGATAGATGGGCTCCATGGTCAAGTCGCCAGAAGAAAGCCATTACTACGCAAATGTCACAAAGTATTCCGCTTACAATACGCAAAACGACACAGAGACAAGCCTCAAACCTTCTGGCACAAAGTCATTTAGAGTGATGAGACCAAAATTGAAATTTTTGGCCAAAACCATGAGCAAGCACTACATTTGGAGAGGAGTCAACAAGGCCTATGATGAAAGGTACACCATTCCTACTGTGAAACACGGAGGTGGATCGCTGATGTTTTTGGGATGTGTGAGCTAGAAAGGCACAGGAAATTTGGTCAAAATTGATGGCAAGATGAATGCAGTATGTTATCAAAAAATACCGGAGGAACATTTGCATTCATCAGCCAGGAAGCTGCGCATGGGACGTACTTGGACATTCCAACATGACAATGATCCAAAATACAAGTCCAAGTCGACCTGTCATTGGCTACAGCAGAATAAAGTGAAGGTTCTGGAGTGGCCATCTCAGTCTCCTGACTTCAATATCATTGAGCCACTCTGGGGAGATCTCAAACGTGCCTTTCATGCAAGACAGCCCAAGAATTTACAGGAACTGGAGGCTTTTTGCCAAGAGGAATGGTCAGCTTTACCATCTGAGAAGATAAAGAGCCTCATCCACAAATACCACAAAAGACTTCAAGCTGTCATTGATAGTAAATGGATAAGGAATACCACGCTAGGACTTAGTAAATCTTATAAATCAGAAAGCTGCAACAATAAACCGTCTAATATCTAATGGTGATAGTCAAGTAATAAAAATAAAAAGTTGCGCTAAATTGTTAAAACAGAAAATGGATACCATAAGTGAACCTGGGATAAATCCTAATACTGATAAATCTATACACATCCCTCGATTGAATATATGTGAAGACAGTGAAATATACACCCAGAATAAATAAATCAATAAAAGGTTTAGTGATTCAAAATGTCCAGGAATGATAACGTTGAAGTGTGTCTTTGCTCATATGAAAGGAGACCATTAAAGAATAAAAATAGAGGTGAATATATAGAAAAAGTGAATATATATAAAGAGTCCACAATAAATCCCAGGATCTTCATGGTGGACTCAATGCTTCAGTGTCAGAAGAGACAGAAGACAGCTCAAATATGCAGTAAAACTGTGTGTGTGATGACTCTTACCGAAGATGGTGGACCCCCTTAAGAGCAGGATCAAACGAGCAGGCAGAATTAGCCCTCTGCAGGGACACACAATCCTCCAGTGTCTCCAATGTCTGATGGTCTCAGGTGTTTGGTGGGAAGTGTCGCCGTATAGCAGCAAATGCTTATCAGCTCAAACTCTCACTCTGAAAGAGAAGGCGCACTCGGGCTCCAAGCCACGAGTGAGCAAAGAGAGAGAGACTCCGATCGTGTATTAAGTAAAATAACAAGTCATTTATTGCTGGCAAGTGGTAAGTACAAACATTGTTGCATTTAAAAACATAAATAAATAAAGCCGGCTAGCTAAACAAACAGGGTAAAAATCACCCGTGTACCGGGTTACATGCGGCATAATAGTGTGATTGCGTCAGCACAACGCACTGCCCTACATGTTTCGCAATACCTTGCGTCTTCCTGGGTCCTTCCTGTATTGCGAAACATGTAGTGTGGTGCATTGTGCTGACGCAATCACGATATTACGCCGCATGTAACCCGGTACACGGGTGATTCTTACCCTGTTTGTTTAGCTAGCCGGCTTTATTTATTTATGTTTTTAAATGCAACAATGTTTGTACTTACCACTTGCCAGCAATAAATGACTTGTTATTTTACTTAATACACAATCGGAGTCTCTCTCTCTTTGCTCACTCGTGGCTTGGAGCCCGAGTGCGCCTTCTCTTTCAGAGTGAGAGTTTGAGCTGATAAGCATTTGCTGCTATACGGCGACACTTCCCACCAAACACCTGAGACCATCAGACATTGGAGACACTGGAGGATTGTGCGTCCCTGCAGAGGGCTAATTCTGCCTGCTTGTTTGATCCTGCTCTTAAGGGGGTCCACCATCTTCGGTAAGAGTCATCACACACAGAGTTATACTGCATATTTGAGCTGTCTTCTGTCTCTTCTGACACTGAAGCATTGAGTCCACCATCAAGATCCTGGGATTATTGTGGACTCTTTATATATATTCACTTTTTATATATATTCACCTCTATTTTTATTTTTATTTCTATTCTTTAGTGGTCTCCTTTCATATGAAGGAAGACACACTTCAACGTTATCATTCATGGACATTTTGAATCCCTCAACCTTTTATTGATTTATTTATTCTGGGTGTATATTTCACTGTCTTCACATATATTCAATCGAGGGATGTGTATAGATTTATCAGTATTAGGATTTATCCCAGGTTCACTTATGGTATCCATTTTCTGTTTTAACAATTTAGCGCAACATTTTATTTTTATTACTAAGCTGTCATTGATGTTAAAGGGGGCAATACACAGTACTAAGAACTGGGGTGTGTAAACTTTTGATCAGGGTCATTTGGGTAGATTCTGTTGCCATTATGATTTCAAAAGAGTAAACACAGTTGACTGATAATAAATGGCTTCAGCCAAACACTAACTATGAGTAAAAGAAAAGTTGTGTTATCATTCATATTCTCTGAAAAATGGCCAAGAAATCATAAATTCTGCTGGGGTATGTAAACTTATGAGCACAACTGTATGTTTTATACTTTTCTACTACACTTAGATTGTGCCCTCTCCCCTCTCTCTCTATCTGTTCACTCAGAGCCACTTTAGTCTCTAAGGAGGTTCTGCATCAAGTGTCTGAGACCAGCAAAAAGTCACCCCGGATGTTTCAATGGACTTATGGACTTTTTTGCTGAACTCATTATATCATCAGTATATACCTGACACTAATTGCCCCATATACCCCCCTCTCCTTTGAAGCATCGTGTGTGTTAATCACTAAGCCAAGCTAAGCTTTTGTTCTGCTAAGAGGGCGGGTCCCTCGTGGGTGACATCACTTTATGTGTACAATCTGATCTCCCTGGTCTGTTTTACAGGACAGCTATAGAATGGCATAAAGAAAGCTGCTTTTGCCTGACCTCACAAATGTGCTTCTGGAAGAATGGTCAAACATTCCCATAGACACACTCCTAAACCTTGTGGACAGCCTTCCCAGAAGAGATGAAGCTGTTATAGCTGCAAAGGGTGGACCAACTCAATATTGAACCCTATGGACTAATAGGGCGTACACATGGTCGGACTTTGTTCGCATATTCCGACAACAAAATCCTAGGATTTTTTCCGACAGATGTTGGCTCAAACTTGTCTTGCATACACACGGTCCCACAAAGTTGTCGGAAAATCCGATCGTTCTAAACGCGGTGACGTAAAACACGTATGTCGGGACTATAAACGGGGCAGTAGCCAATAGCTTTCATCTCTTTATTTATTCTGAGCATGCGTGGCACTTTGTCCGTCGGATTTGTGTACACACGATCGGAATTTCCGACAATGGATTTTGTTGTCGGAAAATTTTATATCCTGCTCTCAAACTTTGTGTGTCGGAAAATCCGATGGAAAATGTGTGATGGAGCCTACCCACGGTCGGAATTTCCGACAACAAGGTCCTATCACACATTTTCCGTCGGAAAATCCGACCGTGTGTACGGGGCTTAAGACTGGAATGTTATTAAATGTCATGTGCGTGTAAAGGCAGGTGTCCCAATACTTTTGGTAATATAGTGTATATGACTGTATGACGGTAATGTGTGATTGTCCAATGTTATTTGCTCACCATACATCTGGATAAGGAACCCATCACTCATCTTCCTCACAGTGTCAGACTTCGTCTTCACTTCACAGGTATAATTCCCAGAATCCTCCAGCTGAGATGACCGCACTCTGTATGTATCAGATACATCGTATCCCCGCACAGTCCGTCCATCTCTGTAGAAGGCAAAGTACAGCTCTGTGCCACCTCTGAGTGGATCCAGTCTGGTGTCACATCTCACCGTCATCTCATCTCCTTCTATTACCCTGGACGGGGTCACTTTTATTTCTGGAGGAGAGAAGAGCTCTGGAAGAGGAAAGGATGACAATGATTGGTCAGTATGAGTTCTATTTCCTCAACTCGTGACTGTCAGGGAATAAAGAAATTAAAAGTGTATGTAAGGATAATGTATGATTGGATCAAAGCCATTCTTTAAGGTTTACATCCTCACCATATATCTGGATATAGAGCCCATCACTCATCTTCCTCACAGTGTCAGACCTCGTCCTCACTTCACAGGTATATTTCCCAGAATCCTCCAGCTGACATGACCGCACTCTGTATGTATCAGATACATTGTATCCCTGCACAGTCCGTCCATCTCTGTAGAAGGCAAAGTGCAGCTCTGTGCCGCCTCTGAGTGGATCCAGTCTGGTGTCACATCTCACCTTCATCTTACCTCCTTCTATTACCCTGGACGGGGTCACTTTTATTTGTGGAGGAGAGAAGAGCTCTGGAGGAGGAAAGGATGACAATGATAAATTGATGGATTTCATTTCTCATTGTTGGAGTATCCAGGAGTTGGCTCGTCCCACCATATTCCATCTATGACTCAAATATCACTTTCAGGTAGATTGATCTTTAACCACTTGCCCTCCGGAAGATTTTACCCCCCTTCATGACCATACCATGTTTTGATATTCTACACTGCGCTACTTAAACTGACAATTGCGCGGTCATCGCACTGCAACTGCACATCTCACTTGCGTTGCCATTCATTCACATCTGCTCATTTCCGGACATGCAGTAACCCGCACAGAAAAAGCAGGCTTTGCTGCGTGTTTTGGGAACGCTCTGCAAACGTGTATCGCAGTTTGGTCACTTTAGTGGCACGCTAACTGCATTTGGGGGATCATTAACAATTAGGCTGCATTCATAGTTAAATAGTTTTATAATAGGTAAGTAACATTGAATAAAGACAATAGTCCATCTAGTTCAACCTGTGTAGGTGTACGTGTGTCAGTGTCTAGAATTATTTCCCATATCCCTGTATGTTGTGTTCATTAAGGTGCACATCCAAGAGTCTTTTAAAAATATCCATACTTCCCGCTGCCACCACCCATTGTGGAAGAGAGTTACACATTCTTATCGCCCTCACAATGAAAAACCCCCTACAGGGCCTAAAGAAGAAGTCCAGACCTCCCAAAAAATTAAAAGTCAGCAGCTACAAATACTGCAAATACTGCAGCTGCTGACTTTTAGGCTACTTTCACACTGAGGCCCTTTACAGGTGAGCTGCTGCTTGTAAAGCGCCTCTCCTGTCACTCCAGTGTGAAAGCCCGAGTGCTTCCACACTGGGGCGGTGTGCTGGCAGGACGTTAAAAAAAAAAGTCCTGCAAGCAGCATCTTTGGGGCGGTGGAGGAGCGGTGCATACACCGCTCCTCCACCACCCCTGCCCATTGAATTGCATGGGCAGTGCTGTCAAAGCACCTGCAAAGCGCTTTAGCAGCGGTTCTTTTTCGGGAGCTATTAACCCCTTCTTCAGCCGCTAGTGGGGCTTAAAAGTGCCCCGCTAGTGGGAGATTAGCGCTGCTAAAACGACGGTAAAGCGCCGCTAAAAAATAGCAGCACTTTACCACCAACGGATGCTAAGAATGGTCAGTTGCGCTTGTATTAACCTCTTATTCCCAAAAAAACAATGAAGGGTAAAATCCGTTGCTAATAGTAACATTAAATTCCCAAATAGGTGATAAAAATGAGAGTGGTAGATTAAAGGTGAAATTCCACTGCCAAAATAGTGAATAATAATAAATAAATAAATAAACTGTTTCCACTTAAAAACACTAATAAAACGTGAAGTGGTAATAATGAGAAATAAAATATATAGGACTACCACTTTAAAATAAATGACAGTGAATATGAATAAATTATATTAGGGCTAATCCACCATAAAGTGTACCAAAAACGCACAATAATGAACCTTGTTGTGTAAAATCCTTGAACACAGCTAGAATACTCTGAATAGCAAATAAATATGTGAAATATATTGGCGTGACACAAATGAAATAAAATGATATATATTACTAACATGAGATTCCTGCAAAGTTAAAATAATAATGTTCAATCCTAAAATATACACATATAATCCTTTGCCACCACAAAAAAACTTTCAAATAAAGGTGTGAGTGATTATCCAGTGTTTAAATAATTAAGTCAAAATAGCGACAATTGGCTAGTGACCTTATTGAAACAAAAAAAACAAAAGTGATAGTAAAAAAAAGATAAAATGTTACTTGTATCTTCTTGCGCTGGTTTTTTCAATAAAAACACTTCTCCTCTCAGTTTCCCAAACATATAGGGAGAGAAACATACCATTGCGCAGATAGTACTGATATGTTGGTTATTGTACTGCAAATAGAGTATTTTCACTCACAAACTCATTCAGGCTGAGATCGCTTTTGTATTGATCAGGCTGCAAGAGCTCAGCGGCACAGCTCTCCCTTCAGCGCCGCCAACTCACACACTGCAGATGCTGGATGATACAGGTTCCTCCTACATGTTACGTCACTGCCACGTGACTTTTTCAAGGATACCTGTCCTATCCATCTGCCGTGTATATATGGTGTGTGTGCGCTTGTTACTATGGCAATCATCATTTCAATGATGCGATCTCCCTTGCTTGCTACTAATCATTCACACAATCATCTCTGGTCATTAGTAATAATCCCTAATATAAATCTTTAATAAACACTACTTAAATTTTTTTTTTTTGTGACATTATAATCCAAGATAGATAGGACTTCCTACTAAAAATATTAAGTACTAATTTAAAATCATTAAAAACGAAATGCCTTTCTAATACAGTGTTGAATGCATTAACCACTACATCCCCTGCTGGTTACTAGCAAGGAACTTCATCTCTCATATGGAGAATCAGCAATTACCAAATCGTATGGTCTATCCATATTAGAAACCCACAATGGTAATAATCACCAGGATAAAATTGAGTATAAAATATACTCCCAAAATATTGAAAAATAGGGAATACTTTTGATAGAAAATGGTTTTATATATCTAGAATATACACAATAATTGAAGCTCATATAAGAAAAAGAAAAAGACCTAAAAAACCTAAAAAAATTAATTACATACCGTTTATACTCGAGTATAAGTCGTTCCGAGTATAAGTCGAGGCCCTAATTTACCACAAAAAAAATGGGAAAAACTTATTGACCCGAGTATAAGACGAGGGTGAGAAATGCACAGCTACTGTAAGTGGAAAAGAGGGTCAACAATGCCTATTTGCAGCATCACTGTGCCCATTTGCAGCCATAGGTCCCCTGAACTTCAAACTCAGTAGTTATGGGTTCTTAGATGCCCCCTAACTGCAGCCAAAATTTGGGGTCTCTGAACCCAAAGGGTCCCGAAATGACATTGCTGCAGATGGACACAGTTGACCAAATTTGGGGCCCCGTATCTCGGGGCCACTTAGTGCTAAGAACCCCACATTTGGTGTGCAAACCCAGTGGAACTAGCACCATAACATTTCTAAAGATGGTGTTTCTAGCACTAAGTGGCCCCGAGATACAGGGCCCCAAAATTCAGTTCAGAAAATGTCAAGCACTTTTCTGCAGCAGAATGACATTTTCCAAACCAGTTTTGGGGCCCCGTATCTCAGGGCCACTTGGTGCTAGGAACCCCAGCTTTGGATATGTTATGGTACCAGTTCCTCTGGGTTTGCACACCAAATTTGGGGTTCCTAGCACCAAGTGGCCCTGAGATACGGGGCCCCAAATTCGGCTCGGAAAATGAATTTTTTTGCTGCAGAAAAGTGCTTGACTCGAGTATAAGTCGAGGGGAATACTTTCAGCACAAAAAAATGTGCTGAAAAATTCGACTTATACTCGAGTATATACGGTACTTAAAAACTGAAAAAAGCCTTGTAATAATTATTAAAAATCTGATATAAAACAATTTAGATCAAAATCTATGTTTAAGCCAAGCGGCGTAAGTGTACGCATATTAAAAATCCATCTAGATTCTTGTTTGCTCAGTTCTTTCACCTTATTGCTCCCTCTCCAATGTGCATTATATTTTTCTATGGCCCAAAATTTTAGCAGTGTTGGATTTTTATGATGATGTGTGGAGAAATGTCTTGAAACACTATGTTTAGGGAATCCTTTTAAAATATTTTGAATGTGTTCCCTAATTCTCTTCCATAGTGGTCTTTTAGTCCTCCCAATATACTGTAACGAGCACGGACACTCCAACACATACACAACCCCCTCACTTCTACAGGTCAGGAAGTCTTTGATCTCATACTGTGTATTGGTACTGGTGGCTCTGAAATTCATGCATTTTTGTCCATTCAGTCTGGTGTTTGTGCATGCGTAACACTGTTTGCATGGAAAAAACCCTTTCCTTTGGAAGAAAGACAATTTTTGCGATGTTTTTGGGGGGTCCAGAACATTTTTTGCAATTATGTCTCTCAACGTTGGTGCCTTTCTGTATACAAATTTAGGTTTATCCGGTAATATTTTCCTTAGTTGATGGTCCGCTAATAACAGTGGCCAATGTTTTTTAAAAATCTTTTCTATTTTACGGTGTTGGATATTAAAATCCATAATCATAGGGACATTTTGTGATAAAATAGAGGGTTCCTTTGTTTTATTCTGAATCAGTTCATCTCTGTTAATATTTGCAACTTCCCTTATTTTATCTTCAATAAATAATCTGTTATATCCCTTCTGGATAAACTTTTCACCAACATCTCCTGCTTGTTCAAGAAAGGTGCTTTTTTCCGTGCAGTTCCTCCTTAGGCGAACAAATTGTCCTTTTGGTATATTTATAAGCCAAGGATCAAAATGACAGCTGTCTACTGGGATAAAACTATTTCTTTCTACAGGTTTAAAAAATGTTTTTGTTGTGATTCCATCATGAGTTAATTGTATTTCCAGGTCTAAAAATTGTACAGATTGGGTGTTGATTTCATAATTCAGTTCTATGTTTCTTTCATTATTATTTAATTCTTCCAGAAAGCTACGGAGTGGTTCTTCCTCCCCCATCCATAACATAATGCAATCATCTATGAATCGTCTGTACATTATTAATTGTGTGGGGGTGTTGCTATATATCGCTTGTTCCACCCATTCAGACATGAATATGTTTGCAACACTTGGGGCATACTTAGCTCCCATCCCTATTCCATTTAATTGTCTGTAGTATTCCGAGTTGAACCAAAAATAATTATGTTGCAATCCATATGCTAAACACCTTAATATAAATTTCTTTTGCTTAGATACTAGGTTAGTGTATTTGTTCATAGCCCATTTTGTTGCTGATATGGCATTCTCGTGTCCTATATTGGTGTATAATGAAGATACGTCCGTTGCAACCAGTATATATTTCTGTCCAGGTTGAATCTCAATCTTGTTCAGTTCTTGTATCAGATGTTTAGTATCTTTTAAATAAGCTGGTGTTTTGGGTACTAATGGTTGCAGGTAATAGTCCACATATTCTCCGAGTCTGGAATTAATGGATTGGATCACATTGATGATAGGGCGTCCAGGGGGTTTTACTTGATCCTTATGTATTTTGGGTACTGTAAAAATAATTGGGACCCTACATGTCTCTGGTACAAGATATTATTCCTCTTTCTTGGTTAAAATGTTTCTCATGCTGCCTTTTTTAATGAGTTCCTGTAGTTCTCTTTTATACTCTCTTGTGGGATTACCCCTTAGTTTTATATATGTATTGCTGTCATTAAGCTGTCCTTGGAGTTCTTCATTGTAGTATTCTTTAGACAGGATTACAATCGCTCCACCTTTATCCGCCGGTCTTATTACTATTCTTTTATTTTCTTCCAATTCTTTTATTCCTTTTTTAATCACTGTTGGGTTGTTCATTTTTCTTGTTTTCATCATTTCAATATCCTGCGTGATCATTTTGTTAAAAACATCAATGTGTTGATTGTTGTGCACTTGGGGATTGAAAAGAGATTTGTTTCTCAGTTGGCTATATAAAACTTTACCTGGTGTTTCTATAGCGTCCCTATTGTTACTCTCAGTAGTCACTGTTTTATTTAACATATACTTTTTGATGTTTAATTTTCTCGTATATTTTAGTATGTCCACATATAGATTGAATTTGTTGAGATTCCGTTTTGGTGCGTACTTCAGGCCTTTATCTAGCAATTTTATTTCATTATGTGATAGCTCAATTCCACTTAGATTGTATATTCCTTCTCCTAATACTCCCTTTTCCTTTTTGGTCTTGTGTCCTCCTCTGCATCCCTTTTGCGTTTGGACTTCTTGGATCTGTCGATCTTAGTTGTCTTGGAGGGGTTGTGTTTCTGCGGCGTTCTAAAAAATGAGTGGGTGGGTTGCTATCCCTGTAATCTCTTAATGGTTCATAACGATTGTACGTGTGTATTGGGCTCTGTCTTGGTGCATATTGATATTGTTCATGCTGTTCTTGATTCCTTTCATAATTTTGTTGATAATGGTGGGGTGGTCTGGCTTCTTGTCTTTCTTGGTGGTTCTGGTAATAATAATCTGAACTAGATTCTCCATATCTCCCTTGATGGTATGGTCTTTGATACCCATAATTGGATGAGTTGTTGTTTTCAATATGATGTTGATCCTTATATTGGTCATACTCCCTATTCCTGGAATGATCATAATTGTTATTGGAGTGTTTCCGTGGCTTTTTTCCCCAATTATTTTTCCAAAAGGGTTTTTTTGGTGATTTATTCCATGGTTTAGATTGGTAATTCTTGTTCTGCCACCATGGCCTGGGTGTTCTGGGTCCATTGTTGTTTGGATGGTTGTTCCATATAGTTACTAGATTGTCTTGTTTGTTCAATCTCATAATGTCTTGTTGGGGATCTTTGTCTTTGCTCTTTTCTGGGTGTTAACATCCGTACCTCCCTTTCTGGGGATGATGAAACAGATCCGTTTCTTGGTTCCTTCAGGTTTAGTTGCCATTTGTAGCTTTGTTCTAGTTGGTAATCGTTAGTGTCCCTGAGATGTTTTCTTCTCTTTCTTTGCTTGATATCTATATCCTTCTTTTCAAGCACTTTGTTCAATTGGTTTGTGAGTGTGATAAAAGCTGGTGTATCTTTATAGATTTCCAATGCATTTTTATACTCTGCGATTTGCTGATTGATCAATGCGACTTTCCTTTGCTTTCTCTTTAATAAAAAATGTAATAAGTCCATTCCTTTATCATTAAAAAATTTGTACCATTCACTGATCCCTTCTTCATCAGTGAGTCCATCATTGATGGGAATGTCCCATCTTAATCGCCTGGGTATGATATTATCCTTAATATATTGTTCATGTGTGGCAACATCCCACCACAGGCTGACCTTCTTTTCCATTAGGTGTCCAAATTTCCTAAAGATACTATCTAAATCTCCTGTGTCTTTGTTGGGATTAGTGGTAAAAATTTCCTCCAAGGCAATAGACCGATTTTCCATAAAATTAAAAATTTCCATGTCTGCTGCTTAAGTAAAAAACTACACTGTTTTAAAACCAAGTATAAAAGAGGGGCTCAAGCGCTGACGTGGTTAGTGTTTGAATTGCTATTTTTTTTCTCCTTTTTTCACTATCACTTTTGTTTTTTTGTTTCAATAAGGTCACTAGCCAATTGTCGCTATTTTGACTTAATTATTTAAACACTGGATAATCACTCACACCTTTATTTGAAAGTTTTTTTGTGGTGGCAAAGGATTATATGTGTATATTTTAGGATTGCACATTATTATTTTTAACTTTGCAGGAATCTCATGTTAGCAATATATATCATTTTATTTCATTTGTGTCACGCTAATATATTTCACATATTTATTTGCTATTCAGAGTATTCTAGCTGTGTTCAAGGATTTTACACAGCAAGGTTCATTATTGTGCGTTTTTGGTACACTTTATGGCGGATTAGCCCTAATATAATTTATTCATATTCACTGTCATTTATTTTAAAGTGGGAGTCCTATATATTTTATTTCTCATTATTACCACTTCACGTTTTATTAGTGTTTTAAAGTGGAAACAGTTTATTCATTTATTTATTATTATTCACTATTTTGGCAGTGGAATTTCACCTTTTAATTTACCACTCTCATTTTTATCACCTATTTGGGAATTTAATGTTACTATTAGCAACAGATTTTACCCTTCATTGTTTTTTTGGGAATAAGAGGTTAATACAAGCGCAACTGACCATTCTTAGCATCCATTGATTTTAATACACACATTTGAGTTGCAGCTGTATTATTTGATTATCTCATATTCACAAATTGGATCCTCATAGCAATTCAAACACTAACCACATCAGCGCTTGAGCCCCTCTTTTATACTTTACCACCAATGCCGCCTCAGTGTGAAAGTGGCTTGAGTATAAGGACACTAACCTGTCCAGGGAGCCCGCAATTTTGGCATCCCAGCTGATCTTCTGATCAGCTGTCGGGTGCAGCCGCCGCCATTTCTCTTAAGGGAACCTGGCAGTGAAACTGTCAGAAACCATGAATCAGACTGAGACAGAAGTACAGATAAATCACACTTGTTTAATAATAATAAACAAAAAGGTAAACAGAGTAAACATAGTCAAAACATAGGCAGAGTTCAGGAACCAGAACGGATAGTTTGACAAGCCAAAACGTCAGGGAGCCAGAGATGAGAGTAGTAGAACAGCTAGCAGGATCTGGAGCCAGAAGGAATATCAGCCAGGCAAGTCTTTAACACAAACACAGGAGAGCGTCTCTAGAGATGTGACCAAGGCGAAGGCAGAGATCATCTGGACTGGACGGCTTAAGTAGGCAGGACTGACGAGCAGGATATCATCAACAGGTGAGTCACTGTGGAGCTGGCAATTAGCCGACAGCTGAGCGGCCACCAGGCAAAGCAAATAACAAACACCAGTGCTCCACCTTGCCAAACAAAAGACTAATATGCAGATATAAGGGATATTAGGGATGAGTGTGCTGTGAAGCTCAGTTAGTAAAGTAGCCAATTCCAAAGAAAGCAATTCATCAGGGAGGAACAGGCAATTAACAAAAAATATGTATGTAAAGTTTATTGAACAATTCACTTAAACACCGATCAAAAAACATGATTAAAAAAGTACCACCAACAATTCACACACAGATGGCCACCACACACTAATCCATACAAACCCCCCAATTAATGACTAATAAGGATGATGGTGGCTATTAGATCATCTAAGGGGAAAAGATGATTGTCCATCAAATAGCACCAACGTGGGAAAAATCGATCAGAGGAGAGTGTGGATAACCGTTAGGTCATGTATACCTCTTATCCACTATGTGAGAACCAGTTAGTGTCAGTAAGTGCAACTGACTAACTGATGGTGCAGATAGAACATGGTCCATAAATGCAGAGCTCACTGTAACAGTGCAGGACCGATTGAGAAAGATGCGCTGGGGGGGAAGTTCCTGTAGTAAAGCTGTGATTGCTTGGGAGTTACAGCAGACTCAAAAATACCTGTATCGGCAAGTAAGTGAGTGTCTCAGAAGAGAGCAGTATGGTTATGTGTATAGTACCATCCCAACTGGGAGGTGTAAATTGTAAGATCTTACCGCTATGTAGACACCGGAACACATGCCTGAACGGGTGGATGAGCAGTTCCTGCTTGATCAGTCTCCCAGCAGCTAATCAGGATAACTTCCTTTCTTATGCAGGGTATCATCAATAAAGTCCAGATAGTGCCGGTCAGGTAGAGAGATGTTGAGTGGAGCAATGTAATAGCCCAGACAGTGCGGTCGTCACAGAGTTCCAGGGCTTTCCTGGGGCATTTATGGAGATGACAGAGGTATCCCCTTGGTGTGTGGGTGGATCTGTGGGTACGCTGTGGGGAGCGTGATGGCGTCATACTGACGCGTTTCACCCGTCACTCAGGTTTCTTCAGAGCATGCGCTGTAGCCAGAATGACATCCCTAAATAGCCAGAGCGTCAGACTACATAGTCGGGTCAGCATCTGGTTGTCTTGGTAACAGCGCAACTAGTTGACAGCCAAACATACACAACAGACATTGCAAAATTGGCTGGCCGATCTGAAAGTGCAGAAATCCTCAATAGAAGTGAAAAAGAGATAAAGATCAAAATAACAGAGAATTGGGAAATGGGGAAGGGATGGAGAAAAAAATAAAATTAAATAAATAAAGAAATATAAAACAGAACGAACAAAAACAAAAGCAAGACGGGCCAAACAAAAAGAAAAGAAAAGAACTCCTTGTGGAATTGACACCGAAAGAAAGAAAAAGCATGGATTGGTTTTCTATATTGCTATGCAAACCTATGGCATGAGAAATACAGAGAGGTTACATTCATTATTTAAGGGGAGATTCAGCCTGTAGATGCCCTTGAAAGAGAGACCAGTGGGGGGCACCTACCACATCTAAACATGCCCTTAAGAGGTGGAAGTTGGGTAAGCCATTTGGGAGTAGGAGATCTCTGGTATTCACAGTGAATAAGACTGTCTCTGAGATTCCTAGAGCGACGGGCAGTGAGAAGAGGACGGTCGCCGACTATATTTCCAAGTGTGGGCGATTCAGCCAAAATACCAAAGGGTTTACATCCATTTAGAAAAAAAGTTTGTGGCCTAAAGCTATACCCTGGTCTAAGGCTAAGCATTACATTTGAGTTGAAGTGCTCATTATACATTAAAAGCTCTTTAACCTGTTCAGATCCGCACTATAGCCGAATGATGGCTACAGCGCGCATCTGCTTTGCCGGGAGGCCGTCTATTGACATCCTCCCCTTTCAAAGCTGACCACGCCCCCCCCTGACGAGACTCAGAGTTGATCACAGATCTGAGTAAGGGGCCGATCCCAGCCCCTTACCACGTGATCAGCTGTCAGCCAATGACAGCTGATCATGTGATGTAAACAGAGGATCGGTAATTGTTTTTTTTTTCTTCTCACGCTCACAGCGTGAGAAGAAAGAAAGCCAATCGCCGGCTTCTGTTTCAAGGGACATCAGTCCCGAAGAGGAAGAGGTGAAGCTGCCTCATATGTGCCCACAAGTACCGCCTGCAAGTTCCACCTGCCAGTGCCACAAATCATTGCCCACAGTAGTAAGTGCCAGCAATCAGTGCCATCTATCAGTGCCCATCACTGCCACCCATCAGTGCCACCTATCAGTGCCAGCTATCAGTGCCACCTATTAGTGCCAGCTATCAGTGCCACCTATTAGTGTCCTTCAGTGCCATCTATCAATGCCCTTCAGTGCCACCCATCGGTGTCATCCATCGGTGCCACCCATTAGTGTCTACCAGTGCCACCTCATCAGTGCCCACCAGTGCCGCCTATTAGTGCCCATCAGTGCCGCCTTATCAGTGACCATCAAAGCAGCCTATCAGTGCCCATCAGAGCAGCCTAATGGTGCCTATCAGTGTAGCCTCATCAGCGTACATCAATGAAGGAGAAAAATTACCTGTTTGCAAAATTTATTAACAAAATATGAAACGGTTTTGTATTTTTTTTTTTTTAAATCTGTCTTTTTTAATTTTTTTAACAATAAATAAAAAACCCAGAGGTGATTAAATACCACCAAAGGAAAGCTCTATTTGTGGGAAAAAAAAGATAAAAATTTAATTTGGATACAGCGTTGTATGGTCGCGCAATTGTCGTTCAAAGAGTGACAGCGCTAAAAGCTGAAAATTGGTCTGGGCAGGAGGGGGGTTTAAGTGTACAGTAAGCAAGTGGTTAAAACGAAACCCTCAAAATGTATTTGTATATAAATGTCTCCCCAAGTCGCCATCCTCAGCTACTTACCTCTGTGTCTTTATCTGGAGCTGAAATGCAGCCAACAGCTGTTTGTTTCTTGCTGACAGCAGAAAATGTTGTCTCTGCCCCCATCCATCCAATAATAACATTGATCCCCATACTGAGCCCTTCATCCATCCCCAGATCCCCGTACTATCCCCAGGATGTGCCGTGTTATAGGGACTCACCTTTCACAGAGACCGAGACTTCATCTGAGAACTCATACGAACCAGAACTATCAGAAGGTTCTATTTCTTTAGAACATTTATAACGTCCGGATGTGTTTAGATCCACTTTCTGAATACGGAACTCAGAGTCCGGGAATTGTGATTTTATCTCTTCATTATTCTTGTAAAATATTGTTTGAAAGCCAATTAAAACCTTATGATGATGACATCTCAGAGTCAGGGGGTCTCCTTCATAGATGGCAGATAGAGGTCTCTGCAGGAGGACATAATCTGGAGAAAAATAACAAAAAAACCTGAGTAAAGTACGCAGTGCAAAATATAAGGAAAATCGCAATATCCGAATAACAGCAGCCTGACTGATATAGAGAAATCCTCCAGATATCCCAATTATGACAAAAATACAAATAATAGACCAGCTGGAGCATCCTCCTATAGACTAAGAAAAGGGGTAATGGTCCTGGTAGTCACGCTGGCACTACTGGTCCTTCTCACAATGGGGCAAACAGGACCGTGCAAGTATTCTCAACATTCTATGAAAAGGAAAGATAGGATTCCTTTGTAACATATTGTAGTACGGGTCTATATTCAGAATTCATTTTAGTTATTGATTTACAAGCAACTTAGTAATAGTTTTATGTTGGTATATAAGTAGTCACTTCTGTCTATATACAACATGCGTAATGCATGAGACTTCTGTTTCATTATGCTATGGGAAGTTGGGAATCTTTGACGTTTTCTTTTCACCAGTTGTAGATATTGTTTTCCTTGTCATATATAACTGGGAGGCCGGGGATTGAATTTGAGTTTTGATTCAGGACTGAAGAATAGAAAGTCTGAATCAAGTTGACTGTCGCCTCCAGGTATTTCATTTCTAATGAGATTGTGACTCCCCTGGATTGAAGGCTGTATTTATCTGTATTTTATCATCTGTAATACATCTTTAATCAATGCTAAGAAAATCTCTTTTATTACTATACTACTTGTGTGTGGTTTTAATCATTGTACTTCATACACGAATCTGAAGGGTAAATATAAATGAATAAATGTAACACGGAATTGAACCCCTTGTTACACATGTCAGAAGTGAGGCCGAGTGGAATGATGCCACAATCTGCTGCTCACATTTTCTCATGCAGACCGTGAAACGTTTCTTTTCAGAAAAGAAGCCACCAGCATAGTTACAGTACATAGTTAGTTTGGTTGAAAAAAGACACAATCCATCTAGTTCAACCAACAAAAAAACAAAAAAAATATACAATCCCCTATACACAATCCTATACCCACAGTTGATCCAGAGGAGAGGATTTTCCCTGGATCAACTTTACCTATAAATGTCAGTAACCAGTTATATTATGTACATTTAGGAAAGAATCCAGACTTTTTTAAAGCAATCCACTGAGCTGGATAGAACCACCTCTGGAGGGAGTCTATTCCACATTTTCACAGCTCATACTGTGAAGAAACCTTTCCGTATTTGGAGATGAAATATTTTTTTCTCAGGATGTAAAGAGTGCCCCCTTAAAGTGAATAACTCAACACCAAGTTCACTATATGGACCACTTATATAATTATACATGAAGATCATATCCCCCTTATGTATTTTTACATGGAGATCATATCCCCCCTTATGTATTTATACATGGTGATCATATCCCCCCTTATGTATTTATACATGGTGATCATATCCCCCCTTACGTATTTATACATGGTGATCATATCCCCCCTTACGTATTTATACATGGTGATCATATCCCCCCAAATCCGATCGTGTGTACGAGGCTTTATAGTCAATACCCAGCCTAATAGATTCCTCCATCCACACAATCAAGATAGATTGAGGAATTCCTCCAAGATCATACAGACATCATATAATGGAATTATGGAGATGAGGAGATAACTCACCGATTGTAACATTTAGAGTGACCGGAGCACTGATATCACCGGTATTGATCCGGCACTGGTAATCTCCACTGTCCCGCTCTGCTGAAGGATTGATCTGAAGGGTCTGTTCATCTCCGTGTGTTGTTTCCCCATCTTTGTACCAGTGATAAGTCCGGGGTTCCTCTGGTACAGTAGACGTCACAATACATGTTAGAGTCACATCATCACCTTGTAGTATATTCCCCCAGTTGGGTGTGAAGGTCACCACCGGTCTGATGGCACCTCCTATAGAAGAGAAAGGAGATCACACATAACCACATTAATAGCACAATGTTCAATAATGACATTTTGAAGATGATAGATTCTGTTTAAAAAGCAAAAACATTCACTTTACACTCCAGAAGGACAACGAAAGCCATTAACATTCTATAAATAAAAGAAGAAAGAACTCTGCAGTGAAGTAAATTCTGGAGGATGATAAAACACCACACTCACACATTGGGTCAGCAGGCATCCAACACACCCAGCAATGAGCTTTATTTACTAAAAGGAGAAGAGTATGTTCACTTTTAACCAATTCAGCTCTGGAAAGTTTTACCCCCTTCATGACCAGGCCATTTTCTGCTATTCGGCACTGCGCTACTTTAACTGGAGGGTACAATTATATAGGGGGGGAGACTCCAATGTGGCCTTCGATCAAGGCCTAGACAAATCTGAACCCCCATCGGCCCAATCTACCAGACCCACCAGGGTCAGCCTTAAAATCGCCAAACTTTTCCATGAGAGGGGTCTAGCAGATGTATGGCGAGAAACTAACCCATCAAAAAAAGACTACACACACTTTTCCTACCCGCACAATACATATGCAAGGATAGATCACATTCTGGTCCCCCCAAACATTCTCCCAGCAGTCCTCCAATCACAAATCAAGGACACGGTTCTGTCTGACCACTCTATGGTGCTCGCACACGTCCGCTCCAGTCATTTACAGGCGAATAGGGGACATTGGCGTCTCAAAGAATCCATCCTAGCTAATCCTACCCACAAAACAATACTAAATAAGGAGCTTAGAGAATATTTTACACTTAATAATGTTGAGGTCATTTCAGCCGAGACCCTGTGGGCGGCACACAAAGCCTTCATTAGAGGCAAGATTATTCAGCTTACAACACAAATTAAAAGAGAACAAAAGGCGGACGTGGAGCACCTAGAGAGGTCCTATAGGTCCATGAAGAAATAACACAAAAAGACTCCATCCCCAGAACTACTTGCCCAAATAGAAAAGATCCGCCTAGAGCTTAACCTTGCCCTCACAACAACAGCAGAGAAGTCGCTTCGCTGGAGTAGTAATAAATTCTACACACAAAAAGATAAGATCAGTACAATGCTGGCAGCCAAACTTACCCCCAAACCAAGGATTTCGGCCCTTCCCAAGATACGCATTGCGGGCCAAGACCCCACGGCTAATCCAACCAAAATTTTAGAAGCCTTTCATAAATTTTACTCCGATCTTTATAGCTCCCCATAAAAGCCCACTGAGAAAGCGATTTCCGACTTCTTAGTTCCATCCCTTAAAACAGAACATAGAGACTTCCTCGAGGCTCCCTTTCAAGAGGAAGTAGTGGCGGCGGTTATCAAGGGCCTTCGCACGGGCTCTGCTCCAGGGCCTGATGGCCTATCGGTCCCATATAATAAAACCATTTTAGACACTCTCACCCCACATATGACAAAGTTTTTCAACTCCAAAGTAAAGGGAAACCCTTTAGAAGCCCAGCTCAATACAGAGTTTATCACGGTCATTCCAAAACCTGACAAAAACCCGGAAGAGGTGGGTAACTACCGGCCCATTTAACTTATTAATAATGATCTCAAAATACTCACTAAGATTCTAGCAGATCGTATGTCCTCATTTATAAGCAAATATATACACAGGGACCAGGTGGGATTTATACCAGGTAGACAAGGCCCGGATCAGGTGAGAAGAGCAGTAGACATTATATCAATACTGCAATCCAATTGGGAGGGGGGTACTAAACAACAAAGCTTCATCCTCGCCCTTGACCTTCAAAAGGCCTTTGATTCCGTCTCCTGGTCTTATATATTTTCCCTACTTAAGAGATGGGGCTTTGTTCCACATTTTCTAGGGGTGATGCAAGCACTTTATTCTTTACCCAAGGCCCTGATTCGCTTACAAGGATACTACTCAACCCCAATAAATATAGCTAGAGGTATAAGGCAAGGCTGCCCACTGTCCCCTATTATATTTGCCATAGCAATAGAGACCCTAGCTGCATCTATCCGACAGAAATAGGACATTCAGGGGGTGACATGCGGAGACCAATCACACAAATGCGGATTATTCGCAGACGACATTCTCCTGTTTTTAACCTCTCCTGTCACCTCACTACCAAACCTACATAAAACGCTAACGGAATTCTCTAAAATATCTGGGCTCTCTGTAAACTATTCTAAATCTCAGGCCCTAAACATCTCCCTACCGCCAACCACGGTTGCCCTTCTCCAACAATCCTTTAAATTTGAATGGAGCCCCAACTCTATCAAATACCTAGGGGTCAACCTCACAGCTCGAGTAGAGTCCCTTTACGCAAACAATTATCACCCCCTATATAAAAAATTAGAAGCAGACCTGAAAACCTGGGCCAGAAGCGAACTTTCTTGGATGGGTAGAATAAATTCTATTAAAATGACACTATTGCCTAGAATACTATATTTCTTCAGATCTCTCCCCATCTGCATCAGAAAGGACCACTTGCGATCTCTACAAAGTAAAATCCTAAAATTTGTCTGGGGTAATTCAGGATACAGAATTCCCCAACACATTCTCTATCTACATAGAAGAAAAGGTGGGGTAGGCCTACCTCATCTTTACAAATATTATCTAGCAGCCAGACTAGCCCAACTCTCTACAGTTTATACACGACTAGAAAAACCTGACTGGGTCCAGATAGAGAGGCAAGCTATACCCCTACACACACTCGATTTTCTTCTATGGTGCCCCCAAAAACAAAGACCATCAATTCTATCGCCTTCCCTATCCCAATCCCTCAAACTTTGGGATGGCATCCGCAATCTATCTTCCTTGACCTCCAAAGTACAACCCCTGGCCCACATTTTTCAAACCCAAACCTCCCGGACTAGATATTAAAGCCTTTAAATGGTGGCTTGATAAAGGCTTATACCACATAGGACATTTTTTACAGCCAAAGGTCCGTTCACACTAAGCCATTGTATAAACACACTGGATCTCCCAAATTTAGAGAAATTACGATTCGGACAGATTTCACATTTTCTACGCAAAATCTGGGTGGAAAAACCACACCCCCCCCCCCAAATTCACGGAATATGAGCTCTGGTGTGGACAGGCCATGGGGCAGAGGGGCGGGATATCAATCATCTACTCGTCACTCACCCTTCTGACAGAGAAATCTACCTATATGACGGCATGGGAGGATGACCTCCAACATGAGTGGGACCTGGAGACCTAGCAAACAGCGTGTTCTAGAGCCTTTCAAGGTATTAGAAATACTTCACTTATGGAAGCGAATTTAAAAGTTCTCATGAGGTAGTACATGACCCCCACCAGGCTTGCAGCTATCTATCCCACAGGTGACCCCAGCTGCTTCAGGGGCTGCCAACTCCTGGGATCGATGATACATGTTTGGTGGGAATGTCCCAGAATCAGACCGATTTGGAAGAAACTCTTTAATCTAATTCACAAAGTCACTGGTTGGGAGGTTCCCAGGTCCGCTTCGGTAGCCCTACTCAATGCCCACATTCGCCATGTTTCCAAACCCAACCGTAAGTTGATCCACTTCATGCTCACTGGCACGAAAATCACTATAGCCAGAGCCTGGAAACAACCAAAGGTATCTTTTTTAGCTATACAACATAAAATATCATGGATAATGACCCAAAAAAACTAGCCAGCATCGCTTCGGACACGCTCCACAAATCTGATTCTATATGGTCACCTTGGGCAACATACTGTGGAATATCCCTAGAGGCAAGGGTTACCCATAACACTCCCGTAACTTCCGAATAAGGTCAAACATGTTTTTATGACCCTTCCCTCCCCCACCCCCCCTTTTTTCCTTCCTGTTCCTATTTCTAACTCTTTTCTACTTACGCTACTTTAAGTTCTTTTGCTAACTTCAGTTAGACACAATGTCTCAACATTACTTGTTTGTTTATGAGCGTATTAGGCAAAATATAATTCTTTCTAGACAAATGAAACTCTATCTGAGTCATTAGGGGCAATACACACTAGGCATTCGATAAGGCGCAGTCTAATACGAGGTGAGCGGGGAGAGGAGACCCGGCCGGGGCACAGGAAGATCCCTTTAGGGGTGACCTGGTTGGGCGATCCCCCCCTGACTCGCAAGTTACATTTTTTCTTATGACTGTTCAAGATTGTCCCGTGATGATCACAGAACATACACTGAATACACTGGGTCTAAACCCTCAGTAGAGATCCAAAAGCTTTTCTCCAGAAGATGTTCTTTGTTATCAAACATAAATGATCTATGCTCATAAATATATGAAATTCTTGATTTCTAGGCCTATGTTGGGCCATCTATTTGTTTGATCTTTATCTTGTGTTATTGGTACTTTTAAAATAAAAAACATATTGAACTAAGAATTGGGAGCCCGAGGGAATAAACAAAAATTTGGAAAAATATTGAGACTGGTACATAGCTCTGCAGTAGACACCAACACAGTTGAGATGAACTACAAATGCCTTACAAGGTGGTATGTAACCCCAGAAAAAATAAGTAAATATCAAATAGGGAAATCACCACACTGTTGGTGGGGAGGTAAAGTATTGGGAACAATGGCACACATTTGGTAGGATTGCCCAAAAAATAAAAAGCTATTGGAGAGAGATTTTACAGCTAATAAAAGAAATCACCAAGAGAGAAATACTAGAAGAACCTTGGACGTGCTTGTTTCACGGGACAGAAAGATCAACAAAACAATATAAAGAATCTGTGATCCCTCATCTGATCAATGCAGCCAAAAATCAGATACCAAGACATTGGCAAGAAACACAAAGCCCCACAATAAAGGATTGGCTAGCAAGGGTAGAAGAGACATATAACATGGAATACTTGAGACACTGCGGAGAGGAGGGAATGGAGGGAATGATAAATAGATGAAAAAATTGGAAGTCGTTCAAAAGAACGATGAGATACATGGAGGCGCTAGGAGCATAAGATTGGGTGAATAGGGAGAACTGGGAGAAAGGGAGAGAAAACTCAGACAGTGGATTGATGGAGAGGTGAGGGAAGAGGATGGGGAGGGATTGAGTAGCGGGGGGGGGATTCACGGAGGGGTTGTAAAATGTATACACTAAATGTAATCAATTTACGTAATTGATTGAGAGAAAGAAAAAGGCTTAGGCATGAAAGGGTTAAATACTTACTAACAGGTCAGTTTTTGGACAGTCACACCCAGGCCATGCCCACTTTCTGGTGTAGCCCTTCCCCTAAATTGTCACACCCAGGCCATGCCCACTTCCTGGTGTAGCCCTTCTCTTAAATAGGCACACCCAGGCCATGCCCACTTTCTGGTGTAACCCTTCCCCTAAATAGTCTCACCCAGGCCATGTCCACTTTCTGGTGTAGCCTTTCCCCTAAATAGTCACACACAGGCCATGCCCACTTTCTGGTGTAGCCCTTCCCCTAAATAGCCACACCCAGGCCATGCCCACTTCCTGGTGTACCCCTACCCCTAAATAGTCACACCCAGGCCATGCCCACTTTCTGGTGTAGCCCTTCCCCTAGATAGTCACACCCAGGCCATGCCCACTTCCTGGTGTAGCCCTTCCCCTCAATAGTCACACCCAGGCCATGGCCACTTTCTGGTGTAACCCTTCCCCTAAATAGTCCCACCCAGGCCATGCCCACTTTCTGGTGTAGCCCTTCCCCTAAATAGTCACACCCAGGCCATGACGTCATCACGACGCCGTCACGTCCCATCGGGCGGGCTGTGCTAGAGGAGCGGAACAGCTGTGATTACCAGCTGGGTGTCAGCAAACACGGATCGTGGATGCCTGCCAGACTGGACAGAGGATAGATGCTAACAGACTTTCAGAATCAAAATACTATACCCGAATTCTATTATCAGCAGTAGATACACTGCCGCTCACACGAGCCTGTGGGACTCCACTCAGCACCCAAGAGGACTTTAACTACAGAGTGTCTGAGTTCCCCCTCCCTCCACTAATCGGGCGGTAACGTATGAATGACATTAATCAAACTCCTGCTTAAACACATGTATAGTATTTTGTGACTACCACCCGCATAGCTGGTCTCCATACGGTGCTTATATTCAATCCTAATGCTGTTGAGCAGCGCCCTGCTATTAGAGTTTATCTGCAAACTTGCGATGACCCATGCTATATGAAATATTTCCAGTTTACTGCCACGGGACCAGTCTCTCCATACAGCGTACTCTGCTATACATATCCAGTGTATTAGCCTACGCCAACCAGCATTACCCCGCACCTACAGGAACAGCCAGACCATCCATCCACGCTGACCGTCCATCCCTGCTAGCCGGCTAACAGGCAACCCTCCCCGCCTGACCCCCTATCAGTTCCCCTCCCCTTTCCTCCCTGCCCCTCTCACGTATGCTCTTCGGCAGCATAGTCATTCAAACCAATGCCCACATCCTTTAGCCATGCCATTGTGCTTGACCACCCCCAATTTGACCCAATAGCTGCCGAACAGCATACCAGTCCGGACAGTGTCAGTGTCGTTTTGTATGTGTGTTTGTCTTTTATGTTGCCTAAGGTATAGCAATACCTTGGTTACCTTTGTTGTTTTTTTCTTTTGCCATTTCCACACTGTTAGATGGAACCTCTATGTTTTGCCTCTCATTTAATTTGTGGATTTTACACCATTTAATAAATTGAATTTTTATGTAAATACCTCTGGTCACTCATTGCTAAAGTAACCACTTTTCCACTTGATACTCTATATCAAGAATTCCTCCCCTACCCCTCCCCATAAAAAGCCCCCCACTACACTTTACTGTCTATAGGTTACAGTAATAACACCAAATTCGGTGTGTAGTCAGAGGCTGATCAGTAATCAGACTGATTAACGTGTTACCCAGCATTTGCCCCCATCCCCATCCCCCCATCCCTATTTATAGTACACCCAGGCCATGCCCACTTTCTGGTGTAGCCCTTCCCCTAAATAGTCATACCCGGGCCATGCCCACTTTCTGGTGTAGCCCTTCCCCAAAATAGTCACACCAAGGCCATGCCCACTTCCTGGTGTAGCCCTTCCCCTAAATAGTCACACCCAGGCCATGCCCACTTTCTGGTGTAGCCCTTCTCTTAAATAGGCACACCCAGGCCATGCCCACTTTCTGGTGTAACCCTTCCCCTAAATAGTCTCACCCAGGCCATGCCCACTTTCTGGTGTAGCCTTTCCCCTAAATAGTCACACACAGGCCATGCCCACTTTCTGGTGTACCCCTACCCCTAAATAGTCACACCCAGGCCATGCCCACTTTCTGGTGTAGCCCTTCCCCTAGATAGTCACACCCAGGCCATGCCCACTTCCTGGTGTAGCCCTTCCCCTCAATAGTCACACCCAGGCCATGGCCACTTTCTGGTGTAACCCTTCCCCTAAATTGTCCCACCCAGGCCATGCCCACTTTCTGGTGTAGCCCTTCCCCTAAATAGTCACACCCAGGCCATTCCCACTTTCTGGTGTAGCCCTTCCCCTAAATAGTCATACCCGGGCCATGCCCACTTTCTGGTGTAGCCCTTCCCCTAAATAGTCACACCCAGGTCATGCCCACTTCCTGGTGTAGCCCTTCCCCTAAATAGTCACACCCAGGCCATGCCCACTTTCTGGTGTAGCCCTTCCCCCAATATGCAGGACCCACCCACTAGCAACCACAATTTTCTCTTTTAATACCCTTGCTCAGCTAATCTGCATGTGCAGAAACTCAAATAGAGAGGATACCTGAGACATCCCAGGACACAGCATTATTGGAAAAAAGTCTGAGATGTGGGATTGACTGAGGAGCATTCAGAAAAAATATATTTCTTACATTCCTAGTTGTTTATTTGGAGCAGAATTATACATAGGACTCTATAGGCAGGGACAGTGTTTTAGAAATGTAGAATTTACCACCAAAGCCTTGATAACTTTAACTTTTTTTAGGACGGAGTGTGCAAATGAGATCAGCACAGTACAGACAGGGTTAATTATGGTAAACTCTCCACCCATCTCCTTAAGATTACATACAGGGGGAAGTTAAGTAGAATTTTTAAAGCAAGTAAAAATCTAAGCAGTGAAGTATTTTTAATTATTCTATGTGATTGGGAGCTTGTAAGAAAAAAAAGTAGATGTTATCATACTTTGGCTGCAAATGTGAAAATATACTTCAACCTTTTTTTTTTTTGCAGGGGGCTTTATTTAATTTCATTTGCAACTGTTTTAATTGAGTACGAAGTTAAAACAAATACCAGTAATCAAAGTAAACAAATAATGATAATAATAAAAATGGTGTGCTAATTAAAGGAGCTAAGCAGCAAGAAAGGCAGTAATATGTGATAATGTGAGATAATGATGTGAAACAGTGATAAATTGTGCTAATCCAAGAAGCTATGCAGCAAAAATAAACAAATATACATAAATGACTATCCCTAATATTAAAAAAAAAAGAAAATTCTGTAATATGCGATAATATGCGATATTAAGTGAAAAGAAAATCAAAGTAAATCTACACATCAATTATACACATTAATACTAATATTACTTGCTTTATTAATTAATTAATTATAACTATTATTTTTTATGGTATATTCCCAATCCCGGTTTTGCACTTACCAGATTTTCCCATCATGAGTGCTGTGAAAAGAAAACACAAAATGTAAAGTTTCCTATATATCTTCTACATATCACCTATATCTAAGGAGTCCCCTCTTGCCTATGTAGACTGCTGAGCAAGGTCCATAAAGACATGGATGAGAAAGTTTGGGGTGGAGGAACTTGACCGGCCTGCACAGAGTCCTGACCTCAACCCGATAGAACACCTTTGGGATGAATGAATGCCTGACCTCACAAATGGGCTTCTGGAAGAATGGTCAAACATTCCCATAGACACACTCCTAAACCTTGTGGACAGCCTTCCCAGAAGAGTTGAAGCTGTTATAGCTGCAAAGGGTGGGCCAACTCAATATTGAACCCTACGGACTAAGACTTGGATGCCATTAAAGTTCATGTGCGTGTAAAGGCAGGCGTACCAATACTTTTGGTAATATAGTGTAGGAGGGGCTTTGCATAGGCAGGAGGGGTCCACCCCCTTTTGCCTGCCTGGAGCCCCTACCATAATTTAGTGTTCCTCTCCCTTCTATCTGGAATCTCCAGTCATGTCAGCTGTATATATATTTTAGAAATAAGCTGAACTGGGAAAAAAGTGAGGTGAAGTAACAATCTAACATAAGAACACAAGGCGCCACTCTAAGTGCAGAATGCCATAAAATTTATTTAAACAAAATGTGAAAAGGTGGTACTCACAATGGTACATGTTAAAGAAAGCATATAGGTAGTGTTGCTGCTGTATCCTTGACGGTTCATAGTCCAGTCCGAGTTGTGCTGGTGTCCGTTGGACAGGCTCGGCGGTGGATGCCGTCGCTTCCTGCCGCTGGAACGCACGCTGTAACCCAGGAACCACAGGGATGAGATCACTTCCGGATGCAGGGGACGTAAAGGCGACGCGTTTGCGGAGCTACGCTCCTTCCTCAGGCCTAACGGATGATCTAATTGGACTGTAGTTAAAGGCTTGTAGATGGCGCTGATTGGTGGAAACAGGGCGCTGCATTTTAACTCTATCTGCAATCACTCAGGCTGACTAGTATTTGGCCAATGTATCAGGCAACGATTAGATAAATATATATGTATATCTCTCTGGAGTAACTTCATGAGAACATCATAAAAAATGTTTAAAAATAAATAAATTGTATAAAAGAATCTATAGATGTTATGGTATTTTGAAGTGATAGTTTGTGTAACCACATTATGGATATAGCTTGCTGGACCAACAATAACAATGGAAGATGGCACACAAGAATTCTAAACACAGAACTCTAAAAAACGACAAGAAAACACAACAAAAAATTGGAGCTTATTCATCTTCTATGTGTGTAATGAAAGTGATGCTGAAATGAATTAATAATGTAAACAATAACATTCAGGAGTGGAGAAAAAAGAAAAAAGAAAAATTAAAGAAAAATTAAATTAAAAATTAACAGAAACAAAAAATTAAAAATAATAATTGATGGGTAGAAATGAATTGTGAAAAAATATATATTAATGAATAATAGATGATAAATGTATGGAAAAAATGATAATAATAAATTAATAATAATGAATAAAAAAAATAAAAAAATAAAAAAATTATAAAAAGATTTTTTTTAAAATAATAAAAAATATAGTGTTTAATGTACTAATAGAATGTAAATATGAACATATGCTGTATGAACAATAAATAGTGAAACAATTTACTTGGAAAAAGAGAAAATTGAAATGTGAAATAATGACTAAAAATGGGGGGGGAAGAGGGAACCCATTAGATAAGGCTGCTCCCCTCTATTTCCTCGTTTAATCCACCAGGGGCAAGAGAGTCCAAAGTATATATCCAGTACGTTTCCCTCTGGCAGAGACGTTTAAAACGCTCTGCCAGTGGGAACGCACCGGATATGGACTCAATGATCCAGACCCTGAGGCCTGAAGACGAATGTTGATGGTTTTTTAGGAAATGTAAGGGGACACTGTGAGTGTCGTCTCCCGCCTCTACGAGACGACGGTGTTCCCCAAATCTTTTCCTCAATGTGCGTATAGTTCTTCCCACATAATAGAGCCCACAAGGACAAGTTAAGCAGTAAATGACAAATTTAGTAGAACAATTGAAAAAACTGCTGATCTGGATCAGCAATTTTTTCAATTGTTCTACTGAATTTGTTTTTTCAGTTTTTTCAATTGTTCTACTGAATTTGTCATTTACTGCTTAACTTGTCCTTGTGGGCTCTATTATGTGGGAAGAACTATACGCACATTGAGGAAAAGATTTAGGGAGCACCGTCGTCTCGTAGAGGCGGGAAACGACACTCACAGTGTCCCCTTACATTTCCTAAAAAACCATCAACATTCGTCTTCAGGCCTCAGGGTCTGGATCATTGAGTCCATATCCGGTGCGTTCCCACTGGAAGAGCGTTTTAAACGTCTCTGCCAGAGGGAAACGTACTGGATATATACTTTGGACTCTCTTGCCCCTGGTGGATTAAACGAGGAAATAGAGGTGAGCAGCCTTATCTAATGGGTTCCCTCTTTTTCCCCTTTCCCCCCCCCCCTTTTTAGTCATTATTTCACATTTCAATTTTCTCTTTTTCCAAGTAAATCGTTTCACTATTTATTGTTCATACAGCATATGTTCATATTTACATTCTATTAGTACATTAAACACTATATTTTTTATTATTTTTTTAAAAATCTTTTTATAATTTTTTTTTATGTTTTTATTTTTTATTTATTTATTTTTTTATTCATTATTATTAATTTATTATTATCATTTTTTCCATCCATTTATCATCTATTATTCATTAATATATATTGTTTCACAATTCATTTCTACCCATCAATTATTATTTTTAATTTTTTGTTTCTGTTAATTTTTAATTTAATTTTTCTTTAATTTTTCTTTTTTCTTCACTCCTGAATGTTATTATTTACATTATTAATTCATTTCAGCATCACTTTCATTACACGCATAGAAGATAAATAAGCTCCAATTTTTGTTGTGTTTTCTTGTCGTTTTTTAGAGTTCTGTGTTTAGAATTCTTGTGTGCCATCTTCCATTGTTAGTGTTGGTCCAGCAAGCTATATCCATAATGTGGTTACACATACTATCACTTCAAAATACCATAACATCTATAGATTCTTTTATACAATTTATTTATTTATTTTTAAACATTTTTTATGATGTTCTCATGAAGTTACTCCAGAGAGATATACATATATATTTATCTAATCGTTGCCTGATACATTGGCCAAATACTAGTCAGCCTGAGTGATTGCAGATAGAGTTAAAATGCAGTGCCCTGTTTCCACCAATTAGCGCCATCTACAAGCCTTTAACTACAGTCCAATTAGATCATCCGTTAGGCCTGAGGAAGGAGCGTAGCTCCGCAAACGCGTCGCCTTTACGTCCCCTGCATCCGGAAGTGATCTCATCCCTGTGGTTCCTGGGTTACAGCGTGCGTTCCAGCGGCAGGAAGCGACGGCATCCACTGCCGAGCCTGTCCACCGGACACCAGCACAACTCGAACCGGACTATGAACCGCCAAGGATACAGCAGCAACACTACCTATATGCTTTCTTTAACATGTACCATTGTGAGTATCACCTTTTCACATTTTGTTTAAATAAATTTTATGGCATTCTGCACTTAGAGTGGCGCCTTGTGTTCTTATGTTACAGCACCTAGAGGACTACTTCTTTTCTCCAAACAGGGCAGCCTTCTAATGTGGTTAGTGGATTACAAAATTAATATGGACATTTCTTCAGTCTATATGGACATTTAATTAAAATTTTCGCTGACAGACTCATGTTCATTTATCCACATTTACCATTGACATTGCTTTTATATTTTAATTTTATATTTTATTTTTTCATTTTAATTCCTTATATCTCTTACACTGGTATTAATCCATTACTGTGTTGGGTTCAGCGCTCACTTTTACCTGTTACATTGAAGTAACAATCTAACTCAGCCTTTGTCAACCAGGGTGCTTTGGGGTTTCCTCAGGGATGCCTTGGGGTTTCTTCAGGGATGCCTTGGGGTTTCTTCAGGGTGCCTTGGGGTTTCTTCAGGGATGCCTTGG
Source organism: Lithobates clamitans (assembly GCA_037952925.1). NCBI lineage: Eukaryota > Metazoa > Chordata > Amphibia > Anura > Ranidae > Lithobates > Lithobates clamitans. The sequence continues at coordinate 105,599 of JBBGZY010002776.1, read as the reverse complement.
GGTTTCTTCAGGGTGCCTTGGGGTTTTCTCAGGGATGCCTTGGGGTTTCTTCAGGGATGCCTTGGGGTTTCTTCAGGGTGCCTTGGGGTTTTCTCAGGGATGCCTTGGGGTTTCTTCAGGGTGCCTTGGGGTTTCCTCAGGGATGCCTTGGGGTTTCTTCAGGGTGCCTTGGGGTTTCCTCAGGGATGCCTTGGGGTTTCTTCAGGGATGCCTTGGGGTTTCTTCAGGGTGCCTTGGGGTTTTCTCAGGGATGCCTTGGGGTTTCTTCAGGGTGCCTTGGGGTTTCCTCAGGGATGCCTTGGGGTTTCTTCAGGGTGCCTTGGGGTTTCCCTAGGGATGCCTTGGGGTTTCTTCAGGGATGCCTTGGGGTTTCTTCAGGGTGCCTTGGGGTTTTCTCAGGGATGCCTTGGGGTTTCTTCAGGGTGCCTTTGCAAAATGCCTAAAATTGCCCAAAAATTGTATACAAGCCGGCGTGTGGATGAAGCCTTTTAGTAACAAAAAGCCACAGGTTTTCATTGTTACAACCTTCTAACCGCCGGCGTCCTAACAACCAATGACATCATCCGTTAATATGGAGTATGTCAGTCGCCTGCACAGCATCCTGTTTTGACCCTCCCCTGCCACTCTCCATCAGCTTTGGGGTCACATTAGCTGAGAGATGGAGAAAAACTGTTGGAGAAGAGAAACATTGGAATACTAGTCACTACCAGTGTGCAAAGATATATTTTTGGAAAAATAAATCACCTCTAACGTTGGGTGCTCTGCGTGTGGATGTTGCTGCATTATGTAAAACTATTAGAATAGATTTTAAATTTTAGAATTGGGTGTCTTGAGATTGTCCATATTTTTTTAAGGTGCCTTGACTAAAAAAAGGTTGAGAAACACTCATCTAACTTATTTCAATTATTTTAAATTGGACCCAATATTTACCACTTCAGCACTGGAAGGTTCTCCCCATTCATGACCAGGCCATTTTTTGGGATACGGAACTGCGGTACTTTAACTGACAATTGGGCGGTCGTGCGACGTTGTACCCAAACAAAATTGATGTAATTTTCCCACAGAGCTTTCTTTTGGTGGTATTTGATCACCTCTGTGGATTTTGCAGGAAGTAAAAAACAGCACATTGCTGCTATCAGAAGAGAACCCTGTGTGTTTGTTTACCTACATAGGGCTCTCTTTGGTAATGTCTAGACCCAATCATCGGGTGCTGGCCAACAACCAGCAGCCGGCAGCTGCTGATTGGTTGTTGCTGCAGCCAATCGCAGCACATCTAGGTGGCAGGGGAGCACGGGCTCCCTCTCTACCCGGATGCGTGCATCACGTACTAGGTACATGATCCAACGCAGAGCGGCCGCCCAGCCGCAGTATATCTATGGTGGGCAGTCTGCAAGTTTTTACTTACTGATTGATACAAGTTTGTGTTTGTTGTGTGTGTTCTGTGTGTTGTGCATTGTGTTGTATGTTCTGCTTGCTGTGTGTTATATATTATGTTGTATGTACTGTGTTTGCTGTGTGTTATATATTATGTTGTATGTACTGTGTTTGCTGTGTGTTATATATTATGTTGTATGTACTGTGTTTGCTGTGTGTTATATATTTTGTATGTACTGTGTTTGCTGTCTGTTATATATTATGTTGTATATAGTGTGTTTGCTGTGTGTTATATATTATGTTGTATGTAGTGTGTTTGCTGTGGGTTATGTATTGTGTTGTATGTTCTGTTTGCTGTGTGTTATATATTGTGTTTCATGTACTGTGTTTGCTGTGGGTTATGTATTGTGTTGTATGTTCTGTTTGCTGTTGTGTTGTCTTTGCTGTGTGATGTGTTCAGTGATTTGCACATTGTGTTGTGTTTGTGTATGTTTTATATTGTATGAGTGTTGTGTTTTATGTGTGTTATAGTTCATGGGTCTCTTTGTTGGTGTAACACACAAAATTCTCTCAGCTGAAACACAGATAAAATATAGAAGAAATGTCTTTGTACTTACACAGGAATATAATGATGATGAAGGTAGACATGGTGGCCGTGTCCAGCAAGCTCTGAGCTTCTGTCAGTAAAGCAGAAGTTATGACTCTTCTAACTTCCTGAGCTTTATATATAGGAAATATCATCATTTCTAAAACCAAGGAAGAGGACAAAATTCAAGAGTAACCTGGGGGCGGGGGCACAGACACATGACAGAGTCACCCACATCCTCTCTTCCAGGACCCAACTGAATCAAGGCAGAAAAAAAAACTAAAAAAAAAAAAACTAAAATAGTAACACTTTAAATATAAAATGCTATACAGGAATTTTTTTTTTCCTTTTTTTGTGTATTTTATTGTGTTATACAAAAAAATAAAATGCATAACGAATAAGGTAAAAACACAAATATATTCTTTTGTGCTTTATTTCCATATTTTTATGTAAAGAGGAATGGTCAAGAATTACTCCTGACCGTTGTGCACGTCTGATCTGCAACTACAGGAAACGTTTGGTTGAAGTTATTGCTGCCAAAGGAGGTTCAACCAGTTATTAAATCCAAGTGTTCACATACTTTTTCCACATGCACTGTGAATGTTTACATGGTGTGTTCAATAAAAACATTGTAACATTTAATTCTTTGTGTGTTATTAGTTTAAGCAGACTGTGATTGTCTATTGTTGTGACTTAGATGAAGATCAGATCACATTTTATGACCAATTTGTGCAGAAATCCATATAATTCCAAAAGGGTTCACATACTTTTTATTGCAACTGTATATTGGATATGATATAATATATTAACATATTGGACTATATATTGGATATATATTGCATTAATATATAATATATATTACATTAAGATATATTGCAGTTAACAAATCTTTAATTGCTGTAGCCACATTCATTGTCTTTTTTTTTTAGGCTAAGAACATTTTCAGCAAGTAATTAAAATACCTGTTGATCCTGCCAGAAATGCAGTGACCTTGTCACTTCCTGTGAACTGTACTGGAATCACAAATAATGTTATCTTCATATCTTCTGTAAAAATAAAAAAAAACCTCCCCTCCCATTTACTGAAGATGAAGAAGGGAAGACATTGTTTTAGTCCAAATCAAAAGAGCGTCCTGAGGTGACAATGCCGCTCCTCCTATAAATACCAGTGAGTGAGTGATTGTTGTCACCCTAGTACAGGAAGTGTGTTATTGGTAGGACCACCAGGTGAAAATTTAAAAAAAAAGGGAAAAAAATTAAAAAGGTAAACTAAGGCTAGGTTCACACCTACAGTATGCGAATTGAATGCAGGTTTCCCCCCATCCAATTCGCATAGTGGGAGAATGTGATCGGCTCTCTACGACTGCGGAGCGCACTGCACAGAAACGCTGTGCATCTTTGGCTCCGTTTCCGGTCTGAATTCAGGCAAAGATTCATCCCTGAAACTGGGAAAGGGGACACACAGCGTTCCTGTCTGATTCACGGCAGGTTTAGGTGTGAACCGAGTCTAATGCAGTCACCACATGTCAAGACTAAGACTGCAATATATTGGGGTTGATTTACTACAACTGGAGAGTGCAAAATCTGGTGCAGCTCCAGATAGAACCAAATCAGCTTCCAGGTTTTATGGTCAAAGCTTAACTGAAAAAGCTGAAGTTGGAAGCTGATTGGTTCCTAAGCACAGCTGCACCAGATTCTCCAGTTTTAGTAAATCCCCCCCATTACGTTTTATTCTTGGGTTTGGGTGCCTTTTAAAAACACCTGAAGATGGAATTAAGCCCTTCTAGCCTTTCGCAGTATTCAGAATTTCCCTCCTCCTCAGACACCATTGGCTGGGGTCTATATAACTCAATGTCTGTCTGAAAGCTCCTCCCTTTCCCATCATGCTCCACTGTATACATAACATTGTCTGAGTTTTCATGGAAGATCCCAATAAGATCCCAATAACTGATCCATATAAATGGTTATATGAACGTTGACCATGGAGAACCCAGTGAAGAAAAAAAAACACTCAGCCCCGACCTCTTTATTATCAATGGGCAATCTAAGAACATTCTTATATATGGCGTGCCCAACCCATTATATTGTACTGTCAATGCATACAATGAGGACATTACCAGAATAGATATTTTTCAAAAACATACAAAGTCTCTAATACAAGATCATAAGCGGCAAAGCCTGAAAATATCTGTGATGCCATCTTCATTTCTACATCAGAGCTTCTCTGTATTTCCTTCTTCATAAACTCTCCTGATGGTGAGAGATCGGAGTGACCACTTCTGTATTCACCAAAACAAAACAAAAATTTGAGCTGTGTGAGCTCCATAGAGATCTCTCTGCCTATTCACTGTATTATGGTTATAGAATATCTGTAGCATATTATAAAAAACAGAAAATATAAAAATTGTTCTTTCATTCAACCAAGACAAATTTTTTCATCTTCATATTAAATCTAAGCGATGTCGGCAGCTTCTTGGAAGTTCTTCCTGTTCTTTACCACTTGTTGTGGAAGTAGATGAAGCATAGAAAGGCAGCTAATACAAATCCTGAGATCACCAGTCGTATTATATTCTGCACCGTGTAATCTGAGGAGATAATTAGATGACACATAGTCAAAATAAAACATAAATGCTGTAGAGAAATGATCTTCACATTTTGATGTTGATTAAGGAGAAGAGGCTGCTGACCTTGCAGAGTCAATGTTCAATTTGAAAGTTAATGTTTACTTATTTTAGTGAATAAGGTGAAGTTGTGCTTACTTATAATCTTTAAGAAAGACCCCCACCTCTTCCTTCTACCCATTATCAACCATTCAGCTCTTATTTTTTTAAAAACAAAGCCTTATGAAGGTTTTTCGTACTCACCCAACGCTGCCATTCACATGGTCTTCACCAAGGCCACTTCCTGGTGGATCCAGATCTGCAGTCTGAGCCCACGCCAAATGGTCATCTCATCATCCCACCACTGAAGTCTTCTGGATCCTGAGAGAACCCAAAAGGAAGTGTCTATATCACCCAGTCAGTGACATGGACACCCAAAGATAGACCTTTCTCCTCTATTGGGAAGACAATAGAAGATTTTTTATACAGTTTTTGGTGAAATGGCTCCTGTAAACTATAATGGGCCTGCTCTTGTGGCAAAAAAAATGTCCCCCTAGGAGCTGGAAACATTACATTAGTAAGGGTCTCCTAACTTTCTAAACAAAGGGCCAGTTCAGAGGCGTTGCTAGGGGGGTGCGGGGGGTGCGGTCCGCACCCGGGTGCCACCCTGCAGAGGGTGACACCAGGCTTAGGCAAGTACCGGTACCGCGCGGCTCCCTCCCTCTCTTCTGGAACCTCTTCAGCTGCACGCGATGTGCAGTTAGAGTGGGGGAGGAGCCGGAGGGAGTGAGGCAGGGAGACAAGGTGCCCGGGATCCCACCGTCCCGCACGCTACAGTCACATCTCTCCCCGCTGGCTCCATAAAATTCACTGCAGAGTGCAGACTGGACTATAGCCGCCGCCTCCTCCTCCTCCTTCTTACAAGTACACAGACCGGGAGGTCTGCCCGGCGCTAAGGTACAGTAAGTAAAGTAACAGGAATATTGCAGGGGATTAGAACATGGCGATTGGGAGGTGGGGAATTGACAGGTAACATCTATGCTGCTAGGAGTGATTTTAGGGAGGGGGTGGGGGTTAGAGGATATGTGCTAGGGGGCTTTGATTTGGGTTAGAACTCGTGCTAGAAGTAGAAGGAGGGGGCAGATTTGAAGTTTGACCTCAGCACAATTCCTCTTCCTTCCCAAAGCACCCCCTAGTACATATCCTCTAATCCCATCCCAGCTCCATCCACCTCCTCCGATCCCATCTCGGCTCCATCCATCCCCTCTGATCCCATCACGGCTCCATCCATCCCCTCTGATCCCATCCCGGCTCCATCCATCCCCTCTGATCCCATCCCGGCTCCATCCATCCCCTCTGATCCCATCCCGGCTCCATCCATCCCCTCTGATCCCATCCCGGCTCCATCCATCCCCTCCAATTCCATCCTGGCTCCATCCATCCCCTCCAATCCTATCCTGGCTCCATCCACCCCTCCGATCCTATCCCAGCTCCATCCACCCCCTCCGATCCCATCCCGGCTCCATCCACCCCCACCGATCCCATCCTGGCTCCAGCCATCCTGGCTCCATCCATCCCCTCCAAACCTATCCCGGCTCCATCCATCCCCTCCGATCCTATCCCGGCTCCATCCATCCCCTCCGATCCCATCCCGGCTCCATCTATCCCCTCCGATCCCAACCCAGCTCCACCCATCCCCTCTGATCCTATCCCGGCTCCATCCATTCCCCTCTGATCCCATCCCAGCTCCATCCATCCCCTCCGATCCTATCCTGGCTCCATCCACCCCTCCGATCCCATCCCAGCTCCATTCACCCCCTCCAATCCCATCCCGGCTCCATCCATTCCCCTCTAATCCCATCCCGACTCCATCCATCCCCTCTGATCCTATCCTGGCTCCATCAACCCCCTCCGATCCCATCCCGGCTCCATCTATCCCGGCTCCATCCATCCCCTCCGATCCCATCCCGGCTCCAATTATCCCCTGATCCCTCACAACCCGGTTCCAACCACTGTGGCAGGTTAAGGGGGGAGAGCCATATCAATGCACTAGCCTGGCTTAATGCTGGAGGGGGGTGACACCATTTTTTACCGCACCGGGTGACACCAACCCTAGTGACGCCACTGGGCCAGTTTACTATCCTTCATGCTTAAGGGGGGGCTGGACTGTGGCTACTAGTAGCAGAAGAGGTCAGCCATGTCAGTGGGAATAAACAATGCAAGTTTAGGAGAGTTTTACTTTTTTTTTCAGAAAGTAGGCTCCAATCAGAAAAGCGAACCAGAAGGGTTTTTTTCCTGCCTCTTATGTTGAGCTCAAAATATGTCTGTAATCGTCCCAATGTGTATGGACACATAGGAGAACATGGAGTAGCTTCTACAGGCAGAAAACAAAACTCCTGTGGAAGCAGCATTTTTTAAGCCAGTGTGCATGGAGCCCTAAAGCATCAGCATACCAAGAAATTTTGGACCATTTCATCCTCCCAACTTTGTGGGAACAGTTTGGGGATGGCCCCTTCCTGTTCCTACATGACTGCACACCAATGCACAAAGCAAGGTCCTTAAAGACATGGATGAGTGAGTTTGGGGTGGAGGAACTTGACTGGCCTGCGCAGAGCCCTGACCTCAACCTGATAGAACACCTTTGGGATGAATTAGAGTGGAGACTGCGAGCCAAGGCTTCTCGTCCGACATCAGTGCCTGACCTCAAATGGGTTTCTGGAAGAATGGTCAAACATTCGGGGTGGAGGAACTTGACTTGCCTACATAGGCCTGACTTCAACCTGATAGAACACCTTTGGGATGAATTAGAGTGGAGACTGTGAGTCAGGTCTTCTCGTCCAACATCAGTGCCTGACCTCAGGAATGCGCTTCTGGAAGAATGGTCAAACATTCCAATAGACACACTCCTAAACCTTGTGACAGCCTTCCCAGATGAGTTGAAGCTGTTATAGCTGCAAAGGGTGGGCCAACTCAATATTGAAGCCTACGGACTAAGACTGGGATGTCATTAACCACTTGAGGTCCGGGCCATAGCCGAATGACGGCTACAGCGCGGACCTCAATTTCCGGGAGGCCCTCATAGGACGTCCTCCCCTGTGCACATGCACCGCGCGCACCCTGCAGGGCGCGCGGTGTGCGCGCTGTGATCACCGAGTCACGGAGACTCGGATGATCACAGATCCGAGTAAGGGGCCGGTCCCGGCCCCTTACCATGTGATCAGCTGTCAGCCAATGATAGCTGATCACATGATATAAACAAAACCTCGGTGATTGGTTTCGTTTTCTCCTCACGCTGACAGCGTGAGGAGGAAAAACAAGCCGATCACCGGCTTATGTCAAAGGGACAGTGGTCCCGAAGAGAAAGGAGGCACATATGCCTCATCTGTGCCAACAGGTGCCATCTGTTATTGCCACCTGCCAGTGCCCACAGTGCCCACAAGTGCCACCTGTCAATGCCCACAAGTGCCACCTATCAATGCCCACAAGTGCCACCTATCAATGCCCTCCAGTGGTGCCAATCAGTGCCACCTAGCAGTGCTGCCATCAATCAGTGCCCAATCAGTGCCCATCACCGCCACCCATCAGTGCCCATCACCGCCACCCATCAGTGCCCATCACCGCCACACATCAGTGCCCATCACCGCCACACATCAGTGCCCATCAGTGCTGCCTCATCAGCGTACATCAACGAAGGAGAAAAATTACCTGTTTGCAAAATTTTATAACAAAATATAAAAAAAAATTATTTTATTTATTTTAATTCTGTCTTTTTAATTTTTTTTAACAAAAACTAAAAACCGCAGAGGTGATCAAATACCATCAAAAGAAAGCTCTATTTGTAGGAAAAAAATGATAAAAATTTCATTTGGGTACAGTGTTGTATGACCGCGCAAATGTCATCCAAAGTGCGACAGCGCTAAAAGCTGAAAATTGGTCTGGACAGGAGGGGGGTTTAAGTGCCCAGTAAGCAAGTGGTTAAAGTTCATGTTTGTGTAAAGGCAGGCGTCCGCATACTTTTGGTAATATAGTGTATATGACTGTATAGAGGTAATGTGTGATTGTCCAATGTTATGTGCTCACCATACATCTGGATATGGAACCCATCACTCATCTTCCTCACAGTCTCAGATGCCGTCCTCACTTCACAGGTATATTTCCCAGAATCCTCCAGCTGAGCTGACCACACTCTGTATGTATCAGATACATTGTATCCCCGCACAGTCCGTCCATCTCTGTAGAAGGCAAAGTGCAGCTCTGCGCCGCCTCTGAGCGGATCCAGTCTGGTGTCACATCTCACCGTCATCTCATCTCCTTCTTTTACCCTGGACGGGGTCACTTTTATTTCCGGAGGAGAGAAGAGCTCTGGAAGAGGAAAGGATGACAATGATAATATGATAGATTGCATCTTGCTGAGATCTCAAGTTTTTATAAATCTTTGGATTCACTTCCTATCAGATGTTTGATTTACTTGCTGTAATGGTGAACTCCGGGTAGATATAAAAGACCCAGACGGAGAGATCTCATATTGGAGCATCAAAGATACCAGGAGTTGACTCACCCCACCATGTTCCATGTTATCACTTTCAGGTAGACTGATCTTTAACCCCACCATCCCACCACTGAAGTTTTCTGGATCCTGAGAGAACCCAAAAGGAAGTGTCTATATCACCCAGTCAGTGACATGGACACCCAAGGATAGACCTTCCTCCTCTATAGGGAAGACAATAGAAGATTTTTTTTATCCAGTTTTTGGTGAAATGGCTCCTTTAAACTATCCTGGGCCTGCTCTTGTGGCAAAAAATATCCCCCCTAGGAGCTGGAAACATTATATTAGTAAGGGTCTCCAAACTTTCTAAACAAAGGGCCATTTTACTGTCCTTCAGGCTTAAGGGGGGCTGGACTGTGGCCATTGGTAGCAGAAAAGGCCAGCCATGTCAGTGGGAATAAATAATGCCCCATCTTTGGTGTCAATGGAAGGAAGTGTGCCCCATCATTGGTGTAATTGGGAGTAGTTGTGCCCTATGATTGGTGTCATTGTGCCCCATTGTTGGTGTCATTGGTAGGAATTGTGCCCCATCATTGGTGCTATTTTGCCCCATTGTTGGTGTGATTGGGAGGAATTGTGCCTCATCTTTGGTGTGATTGGGATTAATTCTGTCCTACCCTTGGTAACATTGGGAGGAATTCTACCCCTCCAGTTGGGGAATTATGCCCAATTGTTGGTATCAGTGGATGAAAATAGTGCCCCAAGGGTGGATAAAAGCAAGCAAGGGGCCGCATCTGGCCCCCAGGCGACAGTTTGGAGACCCCTGCATTAGAGTCTGAGAAACTGAGGAACGCTAACCCCAAACTTTTATACAAATGGACAAGAAAATGATACCTAAAATTGCAATTTGTTTTATTTTTTGGAATATTTATAAGGTGTATTAATTATTATTATTATTATTATTATGATTGCTATTATTATTATTATGATTATTATTATTTTGGGTGCTGTCATCTCTAAGAAAAGTATTTCTTTCTAAGGACATGTCAAATGCAACTAAAAAGAATTAGAGTGTCAGCTGTACGTGACATGACTTTGTTTACAAACATTTTTGACACAATTTTGGTAAATTTTGGAAAATTTAAACTTATGGCTAATAGTGATGAAATTTCAGACATTTGATGGAAATATCAGCCTCAGCTAAATGACTCCGCTAATCCCCACACATGGAAATGTGCCGGGATGAGCAGAGGATTAGCTGACACTTAGCTGAGGATGAGCGGAGAATTAACTCCTTCTGCTAATTTTGTGTTAGTAGAAGTTTGGTGAGTGTTGATTCACACTTTTCTTTTCGCAATTTTCATTTCATGCTTTTCAGTTAGTTCCTGAACGGCTGTTCGTCAACCAGCCATGTTGCGGAATTGGAGGAGATAACGTGTTATTTATTATTGGCCTTGGAGTTATTGTTTAACATTATTTTTTTTGGTTGAATAATAATGATATGATTTGGTATATTTTCTATATTTTTGGATGCATAGAATGCACTTTTTTGGTTAAGTTCTATTGGCAGATAGCATGTCTAATTTTATTTGTTTTCTTTTTTTAATGTACAATAAAAAAAATTGTGGAGAATAATACTTGGCTATGTGTTTTACTTCAAATGACAGTTTGGGAGTAGGCAGTTACATTTAAGAAAAATACAATGTAAAATTGACAAGGGACACCAACATAGTTGTATCTTTGATCTTAAAAACTACAGGATAATGGTGTTGTGGTAACTTGCTCGAATAAAAAAAAAAAAAAAAAAAAAAGCATAATAATATTATTCTTGATATCACTAGAAAAAAAATCCTTTGAAAATTAATTTGCAATAACTCCATCAGTATCACCAGCAAAGCAGCTTCATTATTATGTCATTAACCGCTTGCCGACCGGCTCACGCCGATATACGCCGGCAGAAGGGCACGTACAGGCATATTAATGTACCTGTACGTTGCCCTTTAAGAAGCGGTTTGCGTGCGCACACGGCGAGCTCCGTGAGTGTGATCGCGTGTCCCACGGACTCGATGTCCGAGGGGATACCCGCGATCGTCTCACGGAGAGGAAGAACGGGGAGATGCTGATGTAAACAACCATTTTCACATTCTGCCTAGTGACAGGACACTGATCACCGCTCCCTGTAATCGGGAGCAGTGATCAGTGTCGTGTCACACATAGCCCCTCCCCCCTACAGTTAGAATCACTCCCTAGGACACACCTAACCCCTTCACTGCCCCCCAGTGGTTAACCCCTTCACTGCCAGTCACATTTACTCAGTAATCAATGCATTTTTAAACGCACTGATCGCTGTATAAATGTGAATGGTCCCAAAATAGCGCCAAAAGTGTCCGAGTTGTCCGCGATAATGTCGCAGTCACAATAAAAATCGCAGATAGCCACTAATACTAGCAAAAAAAATTATTAATAAAAATGCCATAAAACTATCCCCTATTTTGCGCAATTTTTGCGTATTTTTGCGCAAACCAATTAATAAAAGCTTTTTTTTTTTACCAAAAATATGTAGAAGAATATGTATCGGCCTAAACTAAGGAAAAAAAATGTTTTTTTATATATTTTTTGGGGATATTTATTTTTTATATTATTATTTGTTTATTTATATTTATTATAGCAAAAAGTAAAAAATCATGCGTTTTTTTCAAAATTGACGGTATTTTTTTGTTTATAGCACAAAAAATAAAAACCGCAGAGGTGATCAAATACCACCAAAAGAAAGCTCTATTTGAGGGGAAAAAATTTTGTTTGGGAGCCACGTCGCGAGACGGCACAATTGTCAGTTAAAGCGACTCATGCCGAATCACAAAAAGTGCTCTGGTCTTTGGCCAGCCAAATGGTCCGGGGCTGAAGTGGTTAAAGAAGAAGAGAATTGTGGGCGCTGCATTTGGAGATTTCATAAATTGCCGCATCACAAATGTTAATTCTCCATTAGGAATGTTAGTTTACAAGACCGACCGCTTCTGGCTCGTCCTTGCTTCCGAGCATGCGTGTTTGTACTTTGGACTTTTGCCAAACGGACTTGTGTTTCACACGCTCAGAAAATCCGACAACAGACATTTGTCAACGGAAACATTTGTCCATGGAAAATCCGACAATTGTCCGATGGAGCGTACAAACGGTCGGATTTTCCGCCAACAGCCTGTCATCACACAATTCCCGTCAGAAAGTCCAATCATGTGTACGAGGCTTTAGGCTCCATGCACACTGGGCTTAAAAAAAGTCTTTTCTCTTGAACGTAAAAAAAACACTCATATAGAGCATTTTTTGTACAAAGTTTAGACGAGTTTAGGAGAATTTTAGTTTTTTTCTGCCAGTAAGCTCCAATCAGAAACGCGAACCAGAAGGTTTTTTTTCCTGCCTCTTATGTTGAGCTCAAAATATGTCTGTAATCGTCCCAATGTGTATGGAGACATAGGAGAACATGGACAGGCAGAAAACAAAGCTCCTGTAGAAGCAGCATTTTTTGAGCCAGTGTCCATGGAGCCTTAAGGCGTCAGCATACCAAGACATTTTGGACCATTTCATCCTCCCAACTTTGTGGGAACAGTTTGGGGATGGCCCCTTCCTGTTCCAACATGACTGCCCACCAGTGCACAAAGCAAGGTCCATAAAGACACAGATGAGTTAGTTTGGGGTGGAGGAACTTGACTGTTTTGCACAGAGTCCTAACCTCAACCTGATAGAACACCTTTGGTATTAATTAGAGTGGAGACTGTGAGCCAGGGCTTCTCATCCAACATTAGTGCCTGACCTCAAATGTGCTTATGGAAGAACGGTCAAACATTCCCATAGACACACTCCTAAACCTTGTGGACAGTCTATCCAGAGGAGAAGCTGTTATACCTGCAAGGGTGGGCCAACTCAATATTGAACCCTACGGACTAAGACTGGGATGTTATTAAAGTTCATGTGCGTGTGAAGGCTTCCCAATACTTTTGGTAATATAGTGTATATGACTGTATAGAGGTCATGCGTGATTGTCCAATGCTCACCATACATCTGGATATAGAACCCATCACTCATCTTCTTCATAGTGTCAGACATCGTCCTCACATCACAGGTATAAATCCCAGAATCCTCCAGGTGAGATGACCGCACTCTGTATGTATCAGATACATTGTATCCCCGCACAGTCCTTCCATCTCTGTAGAAGGCAAAGTGCAGCTCTGTGCCGCCTCTGAGCAGATCCAGTCTGGTGTCACATCTCACCGTCATCTCATCTCCTTCTATTACCCTGGACGGGGTCACTTTTATTTCCGGAGGAGAGAAGAGCTCTGGAAGAGGAAAGGATGACAATGATAATATGATAGATTTAATCTTGCTGAGATCTCAAGTTTTTATAAATTTTTGGATTCCATTCCTATCAGATGTAACAGCAAAGGGGGTCCCCTAGTGGTGGACTTTTCAGGCACATGTAGCAATCATAAAACAGGTATACTTGGTACAAATATAATTTATTTAATTAACATAATAAAGTATGACAACAACTGTAACATCTATTGTTAGGAATGTAAATCCATCAGTATTACAATCAAGTATATACAGAGTTTTGAAGCAGTACTTTTCCCCCCGACGCGTTTCGGAGTCAATTAAACTCCTTCCTCAGGGGTAGTGTACGCTTTAAGTGGTTATTAAACACTGTATTGGCTGATTTGACATTCCATAAAATTTGTGATTAAAAACAACGACAGTGACAAAGTCTGTCTGCCCAGTATGCTCTTGATTCCATTATGAACAAACATCTATGTGTTGGAGATGATGTAAACAGGTAAAAGTGGGTTTTTTACTCCACCAAGAGTATATATATGTTGTCTCTTCAAAAAGAAAAGAAAAGCCCAAGAAATATGGGTGTAAACTAAATGCTTCAGGCTCCACTAAGGCCGAGAGGCAAATCCTAAAGGTGGCTCAAAAGTTCATGTTCATAGATGTATCTATTGATAGATGACATGAGAATGGATCGGATGAAGTAGCTGTTCAGGCCGGTACCATCCCACAGTGTGTGGAGGATGATTCCTATCAGATGTTTGATTTACTTGCTGTAATGGTGAACTCCGGGTAGATATAAAAGACCCAGACGGGGAGATCTCATATTGGAGTATCAAAGATACCAGGAGTTGACTCACCCCACCATGTTCCATGTTATCACTTTCAGGTAGACTTATCTTTACCCACTTGCCCTCCGGAAGGTTTTACCCCGCTTCCTGACCATGCCCATTTTTTGTTATTCTACACTGCGCTACATTAAAGGGGTTGTAAAGGTATACATTTTTTCACCTTAATGCATTCTATGCATTAAGGTGAAAAAACTTTTGACAATACCGCCGCCCCCAGCCCCCCCGTTTTACTTACCTGACACCTCGAAACTCAGCCGCTCGCTCCCGACCTCCAGTTCGCCGCTCAGCCTGGTCTCTGATTGGCTATAGTGGATGGATTGAAAGCAGCGCAGCCATTGGCTCGCGCTGCTGTCAATCACATCCAATGACGCGGCGCGCCGGGGGGCGGGGCGGAGTGATACACCGAGCGGCTATAGCCGCCGGCTGTATCACGGGAGCGCGCCCGCAATAACTAACCACCATGCGAGGGAGCTCGCAATAAGGATGTTTAGTTCTTGTGGGGAGGAGCTGAAACAGCCGCCAGGGGACCCCAGAAGACCAGGTTCGGGGCCACTCTGTGCAGAACGAGCTGCACAGTGAAGGTAAGTATAACATGTTTGTTATTTTTTTTTTTTTTTTTAATTTACCTTTACAACCCCTTTAACTCACAATTTCACTGAAAATGTACATCACACTTGCATTGCCATTCATTCACATCTAGACATGTGCACGGATGAAAAATTTGTTTATTTTTTGGGGAGGTTTTATTCGTTTTTCGGGTCATTCATGATCACAATTTGTAAATTCATAAATTCGAGAATTCGTCAATTCGTAAATATTAGAAAATTCATAAATTTAGTAAATTCGTAAATTTGAAAATCCAAAAATAAGAAAGAAAATCTGAAGATTCAAAAGAAAGAAATCCTGTATTTTTGGGTCATTGCCATTCATTCACATCTAGACATGTGCAATGCCGAAAAATTTGTTAGTTTTGCGTTTCATTAGTTTTTATTTTTTTTTTTTGTTTTGTTTTTTCTTTAGTTTTTTGGGTCATTCATTATGATCACAATTCGTAAGTTCAAAAATGCATAAATTCGTAAATTAGAAAATTCGTAAAAATTTGAAAATTTGTAAATTTGAAAATCCAAAAATAAGAAAGAAAATCTGAAAATTTAAAAGAAAGAAATCCTATATTTTTGGGTCATTGCCATTCATCCACATCTAGACATGTGCACTGCCGAAAAATTTGTTTGTTTTTGTTTCATTCGTTTTTGGGGGGGTTTTTTATCATTTTTCGGGTCATTCGTTATGATCGCAATTTGTAAATTCTAAAGTTCGCAAATTCTAAAATTCGTCAATTCATAAAAATTGGAAAATTCGTAATTTCGTAAATTTGTAAATTGGAAAATAAGAAAGAAAATCCAAAAATTCTAAAGAAAGAAATCCTATATTTTTGGGTCATTGCCATTGATTCACATCTAGACATGTGCACTGCCGAAAAATGTGTTCGTTTTCATTTCATTCATTTTTGTTTTGTTTTTTTTCTTTTCGTTTTTTGGGTCATTGGTTATGATCGCAATTTGTAAATTCTAAAATTCATAAATTCTAAAATTGTCAATTTGAAAAAATTAGAAAATTCGTAATTTCGTAAATTCGTAAATTTGAAAATCTGAAAATAAGAAAGAAAATCCAAAAATTCAAAAGAAAGAAATCCTATATTTTTGGGTCATTACCATTCATTCACATCTAGACATGTGCACATCATTTTCATTTCATTTGTTTGGGGAGGGGTTCGTTTTTCGGGTCATTCGTTATGATCGCAATTCATAAATTCGTAATTTCGTAAATTTGAAAATTGGTAAATTCATAAACTGGAAAATCTGAAAATAAGAAAGAAAATCTGAAAATTCGAAAGACCGAAATCCTATATTTTTGGGTCATTCATTATGATCGCAATTCGTAAATTCAAAAATTCGTAAGTTCATAAATTTTAACATTCATAAATTCAAAAATTCGTACATTCGAAAATCCAAAAATCAGAAAGTAAGAAACTGAACATTCGAAAGAACGAAATCTGAAAATTCGAAATAATAACTAACTAACTAACTAACTAATAATAACTATTAAATTATAGGTATTGGAATTTCCTCTCAAATTTGGCTGTTAGTGAACGTAAGGAATACGAATTTATGCAAAGTTACAAATTACCCGAAATAACGAATGCGGCATCTAAACAAATAGAACAGAACAAATTAGTAATAAATAATAATTAAAAAAAAGTTTTTAATTATTATTATTGTTATTTATTATTATTAATGCGTTACGTTCCATTCGTTTAGATACGGCATTTAATTATTTCTGATAATTCGTAACTTGGGATAAATTCGTATACGTTACGTTCACTAGCAGCCAAATTTAATAGTTAGTTATTATTTCTGATTTTCAAATTTTATTAACCACCAAAAGAAAGTCCAATTTGTCCTGACACTGTATAATCCACCTGGATACACAAAGTAGTTGTGATGATATGTCCATTTTTACCAACACATGTCAAAGTTGCAAAATTGTGCTTAGGCGTTAATATTTAATTTTTACCCTTAGATGTTAAGGGGTTAAACATCCATCCAATAATCACACAGATCCCCATACTGAGCTCTATCCCACTACAGAACTCCATCCTCAGATCCCCGTACCATCTCCAGGATGTGCCGTGTTTTAGGGACTCACCTTTAACAGAGAGCGAGAATTCATCTGAGAACTCATACAAATCAGATCTACCAG
This sequence comes from Lithobates clamitans, assembly GCA_037952925.1. Taxonomy (NCBI): domain Eukaryota; kingdom Metazoa; phylum Chordata; class Amphibia; order Anura; family Ranidae; genus Lithobates; species Lithobates clamitans. The sequence goes on along the minus strand of JBBGZY010002776.1, from coordinate 88,626 downwards.
AAGATGTTATCCGTTTAGAACATTTATAATATCCGGCTGTGTTTAGATCCACTTTCTGAATACGGAACTCAGAGTCCGGGAATTGTGATTTTATCTCTTCATTATTCTTGAAGAATCTTGGTGGAAAGCTAGAATACTCTTTTATATGATGACATCTCAGAGTCAGGGGGTCTCCTTCATATATGGCAGATGGAGGTCTCTGCAAGATGAGAAAATCTGAGAAAAAAATAATAATATTATATTTACAGACATGATATAATGGAATAATGGAGATGAGGAGATAACTCACTGATTGTAACATTTAGAGTGACCGCATCACTGATATCACTGGCACCGACCCGGCACTGGTACTGTCCACTGTCCTCGAGTGTTGAAGGTGCTCTGCGAAGGGTCTGTTGATGTTGATCTCTGAATATTGGACTCTTATCTTTGTACCAGTGATAGGTCCGGGACTCTTCTGGTACAGTAGACGGCACATCACATCTTAGGGTAACTTCATCACCATGTAGTACATTGCCCCAGTTGGGTGTGAAGGTCACCACAGGTTTGATGGCCCCTCCTATAGAAGAAGACCTCACATATATAGCACAAAGTTCAACAATTAAATCTTTTACTGCCAGAGCTGTTTTTGTGTTTTTTGCATACAGGATTAAAAAAACATTTTAGACCTGAAGATAACGTAAAAAAAAAAAAAAAAAACATTATATATTTTCTGAAAGAAGAGAATAAAATAGTGATAGTTCCAATTTTATATGTCGCACGACATTACCGTAAAGGATTATGAAACGCAAAAATTTAGCAAAAAATACACTAAAGTTAAAGTATTTGTTATCCCATTTCATATTCCTGATATGTGCCATATACTTGTATGAGAAAGTCTTATGTTCTCTTTGTATTGTTTCCTTTATGTGAAATTCCTGGGGTTCCTGCCAGTCCCTCTGCTTTCCTATTAGAAACTGACTACACTAAACAGGAGAACACACAGCCAGTTCTCTAGATATGCTGGAAACTCAGTGTGCTCTCCGCCAATGATCTGACTTGCCCTGACATGCCCCCCCGCTGCACCAGGGGCGGTTCCAGGGAGACAATTGCCCCCCCCCCGAGAACTTAGATGTGGGTGAGTGGGCGGGTGAGAGAGTGGGCGGGTGGCTGGGTGGGTTGGAGAGCGGGCGGGTGAGAGAGTGGGCGGCTCCATGGGCGGGTGAAAGAGTGGGCGGCTCCACGGGTGGGTGAGAGAGCGGGCCGACAGCTGGGCGGCTCGATAGGTAAGCGGGCGGCTGGCCAATCAGTGAGGCGGCGGGCGGGGGAGCAGAGAGATGACATCATCTCTCACCGCCCAGCGCCTGCCCTGCATCCCTGCAGTTTCACCCTCACTGTGCAGGAAGCCGCGGGCAGCAGAGAGATTACATCATCTCTCTGCTGCCTGACTCTGGGACACAGCAAGAGACAATCCCCACCTTAGCAGGAAAGTGACACAGCAAGGGACAATTGTAGCAGGCAAGTGACAATCCGCAACTTGTGGCAGGCGACGTGGCAAGTGACAATCCGTAATGTGTGGCAGGCGACGTGGCAAGTGACAACCTGCATCTGGTGGCAGGCGATGTGGCAAGTGACACACTCAGGGCTCCCACTGATTCTGCATTATGGTGAGTTGAACCATTTCATTTATATTACAAAGTAATAATAGAAATAATGCGCTTCAGTCATCCTGACACCATATCAACCAAGGTGCCAGGATGATTGAAGCACCAACACCAGCCATTTCCCCCGATAAATTGCCCGCAAAAAATCTTATTTTCTGGCAGTGCCCCTCCCTATACTAGACTCTGGATCCGCCCCTGTGTTGCACAGCCATTCATTGGGAAGATCAGTGTGCTGCTGCTTCTCCTCCCTCAGCTGTTATGCAGCTGAGAACAGAGGGAATATGATCAATTATAAAGAAGGGAAAAAAGGTATTTATAATGTTTTTTTTTTTACATCTGGACAAAAATGTTTTGCCTTTCATTTCTATTTTAAACTGAATGGGTTGTTTAACAAGGCATTTACAATCACTTCAAAGAGGAGCTACAGTTTTCCCGAAGATTTTTAAATAAATACTCGTTTGTGCTTTTTAATTATCGCTCTTCCTACACTGGGTATTGTTAATTAGACATGTGCACTGCCGAAAAATGTGTTCGTTTTCGTTTCATTCTGGATTTTTTTGGGGGTTTTTTCGGGTCATTAGTTATGATTGCAATTCGTAAATTCATAAATTCGAAAATTCGAACATCCAAAAATAACAAAGAAAATCAGAAAATTCTAAAGAATAACTACGGTAACTAATAATAACTAACTATTAAATTATAGGTATTGGAATTTCCTTTTTAAATTTGGCTGTTAGTGAACGTATTGAAAACAAATTTATCCGAAGTTACGAATTATGCGAAATAACGAATGCCGCATCTAAACAAACAACAAATGGAACAGATTTTTTTTTTTAATAAATAATAATAATAACAATAATAAAAAGGTTTTTTTTATTATTATTATTATTATTTATTATTATTAAACCAATAAAAATAATTGCATAAACTATTTTATATACGTATCATTTTCACATTTGAATACTGTTATTACCATTTTAGTTTTACTATTCATTTAAATGGTGTATTTCCAATCTGGATTTGCACCTACCTGATGTTCCCATAGTCAGCGCTGTGAAAAGAAAACACAAAACATGAGAAAAAAGTCTATACAAATCAAAAACAACTTTTTGGGGAGATCGATCTCTCTTTCTGTACTGAGAAACCTCCCCAAAAGGGTGTTTTATCACGGTCATGTATTAGTTTATGTGTTTAAGGTTGTATTCGAGATGTGAGAGATCACACTTATAAGTATACCATTTTTTAATGTAATGACAGATACAGATAACAAAGGTAATAATATTAGAAAATATAACAAGAATACTTAACTAAAGATGCCTTTTCTTTTCTTGTTAAAAAAAAAGATGCCTTTTCTGCCAGGGAGTCCCGTCCACTTGCACGGCGTGGCACATATAATCAGACCAGATACATGCATGATGCAGCTCTGGAGACGAGACTGAATATTCCAAGTTCTAGCTGTAGTATATAGGACTTGTGTGCTATGAAACGGAAAACCCCCTACTGCAAGCATCATAACCTTTTAAGGACTTGGTCAGTTTGTAATGACATTCCTTTGGTATGAAGTCAGCTAAGGTAACCAGGATATTGTGAGCCAACTTTTGTGGTGGGAGTAAACCTCAGTCTGTTATTATATTTAACTTTCAAGGTAAAGGCATAATGTGCTAGTATGCATCGCACCCCTAGAACATTTGTTTCAAGCAGGTAATGCAAGCAGGCACAGCCTAAATAAAAGTAGCAACTCTGCTCTAAATTCAGGAGCAAAGCAGAATTGTTGCCACACCATCACAGGAAACTGCATTACGTGGACTTAACTTGCAGGATCTACAGCTGTTTATGGGACTTGTAGGGCAACAAAGAAAAAAAAACTGTAAGTTCCTACAATTAAGCTCTGCAGCGCACATTATTTTAATGAAAGCCCATAGTTCTACTGACTGAGTAATTGTCATTCAAAGTGTGACAGCACTGAAAGCTGAAGAATGGCCTGGGCAGAAAGGGGGTGAAATTGTCCAGTATTGAGGGGGGTTAAAGGTCAAAATAAAAAATGACATATGATGCGGTCTGCCACTGACATTAAAGTCAAATATCGCAGCTTGAATTTTTTTTGTTCCTTTCGGTCCTGCAAATAAAACACTTCCTGTCCGAGGGTGACAATGCTCGCTTGCTGCTCTGTATCTAGGGATATATTTACTGTATTTATTGGCGTATAACACTCACTTATTCACCATGAAAATTGGGTGCAAATAGTGCGTGTTATACGCCAATACTTCAGTTTTAGCTGCCTCGGAGGGGACAGGGAGGGGGGTGGGACGAGCACCGTCAGATTACATGCAGTGAGAATCTCCTGTTTACTTGGCGGCCTCTGTAATAGGAACTCCTGTCTCCTGGGCCGCCATTGGACCACTGTTCTGTCTAACATAGGAGATTCTCACTGTATGTAATCTATCGGTGCTCGTCCCGCCCCCCTCCCTGTGCCCTCTGGGCTGCAGATGGGCATCGATCAGGCTGCACTGATGGCAATGGTGAGGCTGCATTAATGTGGACTGATGAGGCTGCATTGATGGCACTTGTGAGGCTGCAGATGGGCATTGATCAGGCTGCATTGATGGCAATGGTGAGGTTGCAGATGGGCACTGACCCTTATTTTACTTCAAAGTTCTTTATATAAAATTTAAGTTCTTTTCCTGAAACTTCCCTCTTAAAATGAATGTGCGTGTTATACGCCTGTGCGTGTTATACGCCGATAAATACGGTATTTATTGTAATTTTTTTGTTCATCTCTATTACTTGGGAGATTTGTATTTTACAGAACAAACATTCAATTGTTTTATGCTTCCAGGTAAAAGCACAGGACAGGATTTCTGGCATGATTAACAGGTATTTTCTATACTTGCTGAAGCAGTTTAAAGGCCTTAAAAAAAGAAAACGAATGCAGCCACCACATCTAAAGACTAGTAAGCTGCAATATATTATATTTTGTCTCTTAGTTTTAGTTATACTTTAACACAGAAATTTTTGTTTTTCTGAGTCCCCTGTAACAAATTTTTATTACCTACTAAGGCCATTTCTCAGCAGTCCCCTCCTGTCTGTCTAGAGCTCCTCCTATATCTCAGCAGTCCCCTCCTATCTGTTGCAAGCCCCTCCTATATCTCAGCAGTCCCATCCTACCTGTCTAGAGCCCCTCCTATGTAGCGCCCACCTACTTAGGTGTGTGCTAAATTAGTCAGTTAGGATTAGTGTCAGGTAAAATTGACAGTGTTTTACCCTGCTGGTGTAAGCTGGTTGGTTAATGTGGTTGGGAGGTTTGTTAGAATAGAGGAGGGTGTAGCCATCTACACTCTGCCCCGTAAGATTTCCATCACTTTCTCTGAAATGTTCTGGAAAGTGGGTGGACTGAAGGAGTAGAGTGGCAGGTAGCTTTTGGAGACCCCTCTGAACCAATCATTGATTTGCTTGGGCAGGGGTGGGACTGTTATAAAAGCTAAGGTCACATACTCCAGGAGGGCTCTGATTGATCCAGAGAGGCAGCAAAAATGTGACCCTCAGGGGTCCAGGCTTGAAGGCCTGGGGGTGTAATGCTCTCAGCGCTGGATAGCACCAGATCTTGAGCCTGAAGGCCTGAGGGTTCAGAGACCTCAGCGCTGGATGGTTCATTCACTAAAGTCACTTAAAGAATCTCCAGGAGCAATGGATCAGACATCACTGGCTGGGATGGTTCTGAACATTCGGAGCAGGAAGCGACTGCAAAAAGGATGCGGTAGATCGCGGGGGGGGGCCCGGACTTTTCCTGAACCGACCAGGGAGGATTGCAGGAGTCAAGATAGGCAGGTGAGACCTGGCACCTCTACGATCTGAATCCCAGGGTGTTTTTCAGATAGGCACCTGTTGGTTCATTAAGGGAAAAGAACTACCATTACAGGAACCAAAGATTTAGAGGCAGCTCATACTTCCTGAAGATACAGACTGTACATATTGCACATTCTTTTCTGCCATGCATTAATGGAAAAGAATAAAGTTTAATGTTCAACTGTTCTGGACTGTCTGCTGTGTCATTCGTGCAGGGTAGGAGAAGAGAGCTACACTAACAGAAAGCAATGAACTACCAGCAGCTCCTACGGGGGCAGTGCGCTACATGGAGGTCCCACTGAGATTTTCACCTTTCTGTTAGTCTGTTGCCCCTAGCAACTTCAGAGACAGAATCAGCAAATCAGTGACTGTATTCCGGATAGTCCTAAGGAACCATCGCAGGCGGCACCTTTCCATTTATACAGAGATGTCTGGCGTGGGTACAGCGCCAGCACTGCCACTGTTTGCCAAAACTATCCTGCTACACAGTTGAAAATGTGGATGGAGTTGTGGATGTTGCTGTTGCCCTTGGAAACATGGACACAGGGGGTGGTGTGGCCGGAGACTGCAGGGAACATGTCTCTTACAGTTGGGATATCACAAGGGATGTTTTCACTTTGAAACAGTAGTTGCTTTTTAACCTACAATTCTATTGTTCCTGCCGCCAGGGGTCGCTGGCGTACACCAAAGAAATGAAGAGCTACAGTTCCTTGCGTGCTGGACCAGCGAGAGAAGGGGGTGGAGTCACGCCCCAGAGGAAAGGTTACCAGCATGCCACACATTGTACTCTCAGCAGAGAAAGATGGCACGGAGCTGTACCAGCCCGCACGCCATGCAGCAAATTATTGAACAGCAGGAACGGATCCTCGTAGACACCGGCATCCGCCTGGAAGTTACCGGTGGGCTAGGGTTGGGGGTAGTTAATGGAGTGGAGAGACTGTGTCTGATCTGTCCCGGCTGTCAGAAACCCACCTTGGGAGTCACCGCCTGGGCCTGGCGTGGCCACTGCAGCTTGCAGCTTACGTGGCTGGGACCTGAACAGCAGGAGGTATGCTACTACCATGTGAATAGCACCACCGGACTCTGCATGCCTCAAGCCTCAAACCTCCGGAGGGCTGGAGAGGGCCAAGTCATCACCAATACTGCAGCGGAGGAGTTCCATCCAGAGTCCATAAAATCGGATAAGCCGGAGGTCCAGGTAGGATCTGTGGGGAAGGCCTGTGGTCTGGTCGGGGATCCGGGGGTAGTTAGTATTGTTGGGCAAACCCCGGGAAATCTCCCTGAAACGCCGACCTCTTCTAGTAAGCCCCTCGCTGAACCTGTTCAGAAGGAGCCACTAGTAGAAGAGGGTGATCCCTCAGGTGAGCTGGGCAGGGGAAGCAAGGGCCGGGCTGTGGACTGGGGTTCCCCAGAAGTGCTGGAGAAGTACGGGTCTTTGGAACATTTATTTGTTTGTGAACCACCAATAAAGAGATATATATAAAAAGTCCAAGTGATTAACAACTGTTCATCTGTGAAAAACAGAAAGGAATCCACCACCAGAAATAGAAGGGGTCACTCCTTACCAAATGGCCACGATCCCCCACTACAGAGGATCATAGCTCGCAGGAACACCTTAGCACTGGCAATAGGAACCCATATCAGCATCCGCTAGGGGTCGTCACACCATCAGCAGTGGGCTCGTGGAAGGGACGTACCATAAAACGAGAATGGAACTCACATAGCGTAAAACCATAAAAGATATTTTATTCGAAACTCATAAAATGAACACTTACAATATTCCAGAGAATAAAAAGCCTTGAGTCCGGTCCGTTGGCCGTATGGACTCGGACAAACCCGTTCTGCTGGAATAGAGTACAGATTGGAGGTGACATCAGCGCATCGTCTAGCTCCGAACTACGCGTTTTGTGACATCATCACGTCTTCCAGGGCCCCTCTCTGGTGGGGGATCGTGGCCATTTGGTAAGGAGTGACCCCTTCTATTTCTGGTGGTGGATTCCTTCCTGTTTTTCACAGATGTTAATCACTTGGACTTTTTATATATATCTCTTTATTAGTGGTTCAGAGCCATATCTTTTCACTGCAGTTTAAGATTTATTTTTTGGACTACAAGCAGTTTTCACAAGGATTTATTTTTCACATTCACTTTGTGTATTAATTGGTTTTTAAATTTTGTCACTGCTTAATTTATGCAACACTCTTCATGTATTTAGCGCAATTCTTTTTTCTTTATAATTTGCATTAACAATTGGTGTTTTATTGTCAGAATTGCTGCTTTACTCACAAATATTTTTCATATCCCAATACCCTATAGCGCAGTTTTTCCCCCCTTTTTTTTCCATTTATTTGTTTGGTCCTCTCCAGAGGAGTGTGCTTCTAGTGAAGAGGAAGAATGGTATGTGGAAAGCTCCACTTCATTAAGTGCTTCCACCGGGGCTCCGGAGAGCACAACCACATTTCCTGCACCCCCAGTACCCCTTACTACATGCATTATCAGTGCCCCTCATAACCAGGCACCCATGTATCAGCAAAGGGCTGTTAAAGCCTCAAACCCTTGTGCGCTGCCTGAGCGGGGAAGGCCGAAGGAACTGCCACGGCTGTCGCGGTTTCAGCGGGACGTCCAGAAGAGGGTTGCCCAGGAGTGGGGATTAGACTACCCCTATGTGACTGAGGAGATAATGGATATTGTGGAGGCTTCCCGGGAACAATAGGAAGGGGACCTTATTTGGGGCTACTTGCATGTGCCTAAACCCCAAAGGACACCTGACCATGAGAAGTGGATAAGGTTTCAGCACATTTATAGAGAATGGCGGCAAGGACGGGCCATATACAAAGATCGTTATTTGGTGCAGAACCCTGGTCAGCATACAAAAAGCTATTCAACCTCGGTCAGAGGGGAGGGAGACACGCGGAAAAGACTGCCGGATCACCGGTATTATCTGTAGAGCGCTATACAGGTATGCTGGACTAATCCTGGACTGCAAGTGAGCAGATGGGTTAGGGTGGGATGTCCCATTGACTTCTTACACAGGGTAACAGCTTCAGTGACTACCTAGCCAGTATGGACACTATTCCCTTGCTGTCCCTGTCAATCCCTTTATTAGTTTGTTGAACAAAATATTATGAACTCCAGTTGGAGTCACTCAGAAAGTATTTGGCTCATGGACCTGAATGTAACTGACCTGGCGTGTCTACTCAGGCTCTGTCCTGCAGGAGTCCCCAGACTCCTTTTGAGGGGATGGTAGTCCTGGTAGTGTTACCCATGCCAACAAGAATTGTAGATTTAAAGATAGAATACAAAATAGGATGTATGTTTATGTTTTTTTCTGCAGGTATCTTCTGGAAAGATGGCTGTCTGAGATGATATTACAGATGAAGACCTGGAGTAATTAAAACATTTCTCCTTTGGGAGTGGTGTCTTGATTCTTCTTGTATTGACTGTAGTCATAGGGACTTTTAGTTAGGAAACTGTACAGTGTTGAAATTGTGATTTTGTGAAGATATTTATGTTTATTTATTTAATGTTACACACACATCACTGCAAAGTAGGAAAATATGAGATGCCTCATGTTAGGAGGTAGGTAGGACTGTTTCCTGGTCTGTGGATCCCTTTTCCAAAACTGGGGACAGTTGTGATTTCCCTCCTATATCTCAGCAGTCCCCTCCTATCTGTTGCAAGCCCCTCCTATATCTCAGAAGTTCCATCCTACCTGTCTAGAGCCCCTCCTATGTAGCCCCCACCTACTTAGGTGTTTGCTAAATTAGTCAGTTAGGATTAGTGTCATGTAAAATTGCCAGTGTTTTACCCTGCTGGTGTAAGCTGGTTGGTTAATGTGGTTGGGAGGTTTGTTAGAATAGAGGAGGGTGTGGCCATCTACACTCTGCCCTGTAAGATTTCCATCACTTTCTCTGAAATGTTCTGGAAAGTGGGTGGACTGAAGGAGTAGAGTGGCAGGTAGTTTTTGGAGACCCCTCTGAACCAATCGTTTTGCTTGGGCAGGTGCGGGACTGTTATAAAAGCTAAGGTCACATGTTCCAGGAGGGCTCTGGTTGGAGATGGGATTTTGATACAGAGAGGCAGCAAGAATGTGACCCTCAGGGGTCCAGGCTTGAAGGCCGGGGGTGTAATGCTCTCAGCGCTGGAAAGCACCAGATCTTGAACCTGAAGGCCTGAGGGTTCAGAGATCTCAGCGCTGGATGGTTCATTCATTAAAGTCATTTAAAGAATCTCCAGGAGCAATGGATCAGATGGTTGGGATGGTTCTGAACATTCGGAGCAGGAAGCGACTGCAAAAAGGATGCGGTACATTGTGGTGCGCCTGAACTTTTCCTGAACCGACCAGGGAGGATTGCAGGCAGGGCCGCCATCAGGGGGGTACAGCCCACACACTCGTAAGGGGCCCGAGAGTCTAGAAGGGCCCAGCTGTCTGGCGGGGATGAGAGAAGGCAGGGAGGGCATGAAAGCTCCGTGGCTGCGCTGGCTTTCAGAATGTGTGCGAGTCAGCAGCTGCTGCTGTATCACTGACATCGGGCTCTTTGCTGCCACCTCTGGTAAATTCCAGCATGTGCACTCATCGTGTGTTTTGCACAAGAGCTGGGACCAGGAACAGCACCTTCCAAGTAAGGACTAATGTACAACTGAAGAGAAACAGGGGGGTGGGGTGGTGTACATGTGTGTCTGTGTACATATGTGTGTGTATGTGTGTGCCTGTGTGAATCTGTGTACATATGTGTGTGTGCCTGTGTACATGTGTGTGTCTGTGTACATATGTGTGTGCCTGTGTGCATGTGTGAATCTGTGTACATATGTGTGTGTGCCTATGTGCATGTGTACATGTGTGCGTCTGTGTACATATGTGTGTGTGCCAATGCATGTGTACATGTGTGTCTGTGTACATATGTGTGTGTGCCAATGCATGTGTACGTATGTGTGTGCGCCCTTGTGTGCCTGTGTGTGTGTGTGTCTGTGTACATATGCGTGTGTGCCTGTGTACATGTGTGTGTGTCTGTGTACATATGTGTGTGCCTGTGTATGTGTGTGTGTGTGTGTGTGAGGGGGGCAGAGAGCATACAGGTGTGTGGGGGGCTGAGAGCATACAGGTGTTGGGGCTGAGAGCGTACAGGTGAGAGGGGGGCTGAGAGCATACAGGTGTTGGGGCTGAGAGCGTACAGGTGAGAGGGGGGCTGAGAGCATACAGGTGTTGGGGCTGAGAGCGTACAGGTGAGAGGGGGGCTGAGAGCATACAGGTGTTCTGGCTGAGAGCGTGCAGGTGAGAGGGGGGCTGAGAACATACAAGTATGTGGGGGTTGAGAGAGAACATATGTGAAGAAGGGCTGTGAGCTTACAAGTGTGACTGGGGCTTCGAGTTCACAAGTGTAAGGGGGGGCTGCGAGTGTACAGCTGCTGGTTTGGGATGTCTCTTTTGGGCAAAATATTAATATAAAAGCACTGATGACTTATAATACACTGTTCATTTTCATATATGACGTTGTAACTGTTAAAATAAAAGGTGTGAGCACGGAAGGACTCGATGGGATGGCTAGTGGGCAGATTTGGTGGGATGGCCAGTGGGCAGGCCCTGGGGAATGTTAGCGGTCAGGCCTGGGGGGGCCCAGGCCTAAAGCTGTCAAAGGAGCCCCACAATTTCTGATGGTTGCCCTGATTGCAGGAGTCAAGATAGGCAGGTGAGGCCTGGCACTTCTAAGATCTGAATCCCAGGGTGTTTTTCAGAGAGGCACCTGTCAGTTCATTAAGGGAAAAGGATAGAACTACCATTACAGGAACCAAAGATTTAGAGGCAGCTCATACTTCCTGAAGATACAGACTGTACATATTGCACATTCTTTTCTGCCATGCATTAAGGGAAAAGAATAAAGTTTAATGTTCAACTGTTCTGGACTGTCTGCTGTGTCATTCGCGCAGGGGAGGAGAACAGAGCTACACTAACAGAAAGGAATGAACTACCAGCAGCTCCTATGGGGGTAATGCTTTACCCCTTTATCCCCGCAGTCCCTTCCTACCTGTCTAGAGCCCCACCTTTATCTCCGCAGTCTCCTCTTTCCTGTATAGAGCCCCTTCTATATCTCATCGGTCACCCCTGTCTGTCTAGAGCCCCTCCTATATTGCAGCAGTCACCTTCTGCCTGTCTTGAGCCCCTCCTATATCTCGGCAGTTCCCTCCTACCTGTCTAGAGCCCCTCCTAAGACCTCAGCAGTTCCCTCCTACCTGTATAGAGCCCCTCCTATATCTCATCAGTCACCTCCTGCCTATCTAGAGCCCCTCCTATATTGCAGCAGTCACCTTCTGCCTGTCTTGAGCCCCTCCTATATCTCGGCAGTTCCCTCCTACCTGTCTAGAGCCCCTCCTAAGACCTCAGCAGTTCCCTCCTACCTGTCTAGAGCCCCTCCTAAGACCTCAGCAGTTCCTTCCTACCTGTCTAGAGCCCTCCTATATCTCATCAATCACTTCCGGCCTATCTAGAGCCCCTCCTATATCTTGGCAGTCACCTCCTGCCTGTCCGGAGCCCCTGCTATATTTCAGAAGCCCCCTCCTTTCTGTCTAGAGCCCCTCCTATATCTCAGCAGTCCCCTCCTTCCTGTCTAGAGCTAGAGCCCCTCCTATATCTCAACAGTCCCCTCCTACCTGTATAGAGCCCCTCCTATATGTCATCAGTCACCTCTTGCCTATCTAGAGCCCCTCCTATATCTCATCGGTCACCTCCTGCCTGTCTTGAGCCCCTCCTATATCTCAGCAGTCCCCTCCTTCCTGTCTAGAGCTAGAGCCCCTCCTATATCTCAACAGTCCCCTCCTACCTGTCTAGAGCCCCTCCAATATCTCAGCAGTCACCTCCTACCTGTCTAGAGCCCCTCCTTTATCTCAGCAGTGCCCTCCTACCTGTCTAGAGCCCCTCTTATATCTAAGCAGTCTCCTCCTTTCTGTCTATAGCCCCTCCTAAATCTCAACAGTCCCCTCCTACTTGTCTAGAGCCCCTCCTATATCTTATCAGTCACCTCCTACCTGTCTAAGGCCCCTCCTAAGGCCTCAGCAGTCCCCTTCTACCTGTATAGAGCCCCTCTTATATCTCAGCAGTCACCTCCTGCCTGTATAGAGCCCCTCCTATATCTCAGCAGTCACCTCCTGCCTGTCTAGAGCCCCTCCTATATCTGAGCAGTCCCCTCCTGCCTATCTAGAGCCTCTCTTTTATCTCAGCAGTCCCCTCCTACCTGTCTAGAGCCCCTCCTATATCTAAGCAGTCTCATCCTTTCTGTCTAGAGCCCCTCCTATATCTTAGCAGTCCCCTCCTACTAGTCTAGAGCTGCTCCTATATCTCATCAGTCACCTCCTACCTGTCTAGAGCCCTCCTATATCTCAGAAGTCACCTCCTACCTGTCTAGAGCCCCTCCTATATCTAAGCAGTCCCTTTCTGCCTGTCTATAGTCCCTCCTATATCTCAGCAGTCCCCTCCTACTTGTCTAGAGCCTCTCCTATATCTCAGCAGTCACCTCCTGCCTGTCTAGAGCCTCTCCTATATCTAAGCAGTCTCCTCCTTTCTGTCTAGAGTCCCTCCTATATCTCAACATTCACCTCCTACCTGTCTAGAGCCCCTCCCATATCTCAACAGTCCCCTCCTGCCTGTCTAGAGCCTTTCCTTAATGTCAGCAGTCTCCTTCTTCCTGTATAGAGCCCTTTCTATATCTCATCAGTCACCTCCTGCCTGTCTAGAGCCCCTCCTATATCTAAGCAGTCTCCTCCTTTCTGTCTAGAGCCTCTCCTATATCTCAAAAGTCCCCTTCTACCTGTCTAGAGCCCTTCCTATATCTCAGCAGTATCCTACTTGTCTAGAGCCCCTCCTATATCTCAGCAGTCCCCTCCTACTTGTCTAGGGTCTCTCCTTGATCTCAGCAGTCCTCTCCTACCTGTCTAGAGCCCCTACTACAGTATCTCACAAAAGTGAGTACACCCCTCACATTCTTGTAAATATTTTATTATATCTTTACAACACTGAAGAAATGACACTTGTCTACAATGTAAAGTAGTGAGTGTACAGCTTGTATAACAGTGTAAATTTGCTGTCCCCTCAAAATATCTCAACACACAGCCATTAATGTCTAAACTGCTGGCAACAAAAGTGAGTACACCCCTAAATGAAAATGTCCAAATTGGGCCCCAAGTGTCAATATTTTGTGTGGCCACCATTATTTTCCAGCACTGCCTTAACCCTCTTGGGCATGGAGTTTACTAGAGCTTCACAGGTTGCCACTGGAGTCCTCTTCCACTCCTCCATGACAACATTACGGAGCTGGTGGATGTTAGAGACCTTGCGCTCCTCCTTCTTCTGTTTGAGGATGTCCCACAGATGCTCAATAGGGTTTAGGTCTGGAGACATGCTTGGCCATTCACCTTTACCCTCAGCTTCTTAAGCAAGACAGTGGTCATCTTGGAGCTGTGTTTGGGGTCGTTATCATGTTGGAATACTGCCCTGTGTCCCAGTCTCTGAAGGGAGGGGATCATGCTCTGCTTTGGTATGTCACAGTACATGTTGGCATTCATGGTTCCCTCAATGAACTGTAGCTCCCCAGTTCCAGCAGCACTTATGCAGCCCCAGATCATGACACTCCCACCACCATGCTTGACTGTAGGCAAGACACACTTGTCTTTGTACTCCTCACCTGGTTGCCGTCACACACGCTTGACACCATCTGAACCAAATAAGTTTATCTTGGTCTCATCAGACCACAGAACATGGTTCCAGTAATCCATGTCCTTAGTCTGCTTGTCTTCAGCAAACTGTTTGCGAGCTTTCTTGTGTATCATCTTTAGAAGAGGCTTCCTTCTGGGACGACAGCCATGCAGACCAATTTGATGCAGTGTGCGATGTATGGTCTGAGCACTGACAAGCTTCAACCTCTACAGCAATGCTGGTAGTACTCATATGTCTATTTCCCAAAGACAACCTCTGGATATGACGCTGAGCACGTGCACGCAACTTCTTTGGTCGACCCTGGCAAGGCCTGTTCTGAGTGGAACCTGTCCTGTTAAACTGCTGTATGGTCTTGGCCACTGTGCTGCCGCTCAGTTTCAGGGTCTTGGCAATCTTCTTATAGCCTAGGCCATCTTAATGTAGAGCAACAATTCTTTTTTTTCAGATCCTCAGAGAGTTCTTTGCCATGAGGGGCCATGTTGAACTTCCAGTGAGCAGTTTGAGAGAGTAAGAGTGATAACATCAAATTTAACACACCTGCTCCCCATTCACACCTGAGACCTTGTAACACTAACGAGTCACATGAAAATGGCTAATTGGGCCGAATTTGGACATTTTCACTTAGGGGTGTACTCACTTTTGTTGCCAGCGGTTTAGACAGTAATGGCTGTGTGTTGAGTTATTTTGAGGGGACAGCAAATTTACACTGTTATACAAGCTGTACACTCACTACTTTACATTGTAGACAAGTGTCATTTCTTCAGTGTTGTCACATGAAAAGATAGAAGAAAATATTTACAAAAATGTGAGGGGTGTACTCACTTTTGTGAGATACTGTATATCTCAGCAGTCCCCTCCTACCTGTCTAGAGCCCCTCCTATATCTCAGCAGTCCCCTCCTACCTGTCTAGAGCCCCTCCTATATCTCAGCAGTCCCCTCCCTTCTGTCATATATCAGCAGTGTCAATTTTTTAAATAAGCAGAGTTGGAAAACAGAAAAGTGAGGTGAAGCAACAATCTAATAAAATGAAATTATGTTAATTTATTTATGTTTTTACATACTGATTGCTATAAGTTTTGTGTTTGTTGGGTGTGTTCTGTGTGCTTTTTCCTGTGTTATATGTTCTGTTTTCTGTGTGTTATGTTGGGTGTTTTGCACTTTGTGTTGATTCTGTGTATGTTTTATATTGTATGTATGTGTATTAAGTGTTTTATGTGTGTTATGTGTTTTATGTGTGTTATAATTCATGTGTCTCTTTGTCGGACACAGAAAGCTCTCAGATGAAACACAGATAAGAGATAGAAGAAATGTTTTTATACTTACACAGGAATATGATGATGATGATGGCAGCAGACATGGTGGCCGCGTCCAGCAAGATGTGAGCATCTGTTTGCAAAGCAGAAGTTATGACTTTTGTAATTTCCTGAGTTTTATACGTAGGAAATGTCACAACTGCTAAAATGAAAGAAGAGGACAGTATTCAAGAGACACCATCAGAATGGACTATCACGTCATTAGAAATTATATTTGTTTCTATTGGTTGTTGTACTTTGCACTGTATTACTTAATAGGCCAGGCTGGGCACTACAGGACACTCTAAGGATGGGCCAGTAAGTAAGATTTAAATTGGCTAGTTGAACTATTTTTGTCCATCTATGTATTATGATATCTGGATTATAATGATGATATTATTATAAACTTACTTGCCTTTTACATGCTCGAGGAAGAATTTTGTACAGCTAACCAAGCTAACCATTTCATGTATGGCAAAATTTAGAGATATACAGGCAGTTTTTAATATCAGAGATTAAAATCAACACCCAAATAGGTAGACAAAATAGAAAAACAGCCGGAAACTCCAGTCCATAAGAAAAATCTATTGGCACATGCAGGAAAACAAAAAAGCAGACGCGTTTCGGCCAAAGAGCCTGGGTCACTGCATGCACTGTACTGGATATTCTCTTTTCATTTTGGTTCATTTTGTTTGTTTCACAGTAATAAAAAAAATGCAAATACAGTAACATTTAAAAAAAAAAAAAGAGGCCCTACAGAAAAATGAAGAATGTATTTTTTTTCCCTTAATGGTTTGTATATTTTAAAGTATTGTTATATAGAAAGAAATCAAATTATAAAATACAGAAGTAATAAAGAAAAACACAAATACATTATCTTCTACATTATTCTTATACTGTGTATTTTATTTTTTATATTTTATATTAAAAAATCAAATAATAAAACACATGAAAATAAACAAGGCCTCTGTGTTTACAAGTAACAGCGAGGAGCGGAGGGTGATAGCTGGAGGGGGCAGAATGGAGTTGCGCCACGTTCCCGGATGTAAAACTGGACACACATGACAAGGCCCAAGTTTGACATACACTATATTGTTAAAAGTATTGGGACACCTGCCTTTACACGCACATGAACTTTAATGGCATCCCAGTCTTAGTCCGTAGGGTTCAATATTGAGTTGCTCCACCCTTTGCAACTATAACAGCTTCAACTCTTGTGGGAAGGCTGTCCACAAGGTTTAGGAGTGTGTCTATGGGAATGTTTGACCATTCTTCCAGAAGTAAATTTGTGAGGTCAGGCACTGATGTTGGACGAGAAGACCTGGTTTACAGTCTCCGCTCTAATTCAACCCAAAAGCGTTTTTGAGGTCAGGACTCTGTGCAGGCCAGTCAAGTTCTTCCACCCCAAACTCGCTAATCCATGTTTTTATGGACCTTGCTTTGTACACTGGTGCGCAGTCATGATGGAACAGGAAGGGGCCATCCTCAAACTGTTCCCACAAAGTTGGGAGCATGATAATGTCCAAAATATCTTGGTATGCCGATGCCTTAAGAGTTTCCTTCACTGGAACTAAGGAGCCAAACTCGACCCCTGAAAGATAACCCCAACCCATAATCCCCCCTCCACCAAATGATTTGGACCAATGCACAAAGCGAGGTTCATAAAGACATGGATGAGCGGGTTTAGGGTGGAGGATCTTAACTGGCCTACACAGAGTCCTTAACACCTCAACACCTTTGGGATGAATTAGAGAAGAGAGTGCGAGCCAGGCCTTCTCATCCAACATCAGTGCCTGACCTCACAAATACTCTTCTGGAAGTATGGTCAAACATTCCCATAGACACACTCTTAAATCTTGTGGACAGCCTTCCCAGAAAAGTTGAAGCTGTTATAGCCAAATTAATGTTGAAACCTACGAACTAAAACTGGGATGCCATTAAAGTTCATGTGCGTGTAAAGGGAGGCGTCCCAATACTTTTGGTGATATAGCGTATATACCCTAGACAGTTTACTAAGCCAGAGGAGTGAATGTTGCTGTTTACCTGGCTGCTGTGGCACTTATCTGGGAGAAGTACCTGGGACAAAGTCAGCAGCCCTTGCGGGGATGAGCGCTACATTTAGTTTCGATTACAATTTTAAAAAGTTTAACCAAACTCTTCTAACCTTTATTTACAGCCAAATACATGTGACCAGCTATGACACCGGCCATTCGAGGGATTGAAAGTTTAGCGGAAAGCTGACTGGCAGCACTGTGACCATTACCACCAGAGGCATGACTTGAATGTGGCCTACTTGGGGAACAGTCACATTGGTGGGTTTAATTGCATTTTAGACCTCCGTAATATCACTTTCCACATTGGTTTCACCGAAATGGCAACATTTCGGCAATTTTCTTCCAGTTCTCCAAAATTTTGGCAAATCAAAAACGGTTTGTTTCCTTCCTCCTCGGATATGAGTAGAATCACGTGTGGCTAAATCTGTATGACCTCCATGTCTGGCACCCAGCTGGGTTGTGGAAGTGAAATGGAGAGCGTTGTACACTGAGGATGGGCAATACAGGAAGAGAGAATCTTCTTTTAGCTCAGATATTTCCAAACTTTTCAGTACAAGGGCCTTACCGCATATCTTACAAATAGTCATAGGCCAGAACAAAATCAGGTTTATAAATGCAAAACTCAAACTGAAATTAATTAATAAATGTGATCTGGAAGTCTTTTTTTTTTAATACTATATTTTTTTTATAAGAAAAGATTGAGAGCAACGAAAAAACTTCAACTTCAAAAGCAAAGAAATTCTAAATAAACTTGAAGCCTCCCTTACATCAGAGTCCCCATCTAAGTTCCCCTTACATCTGAGTCCTACTTACAACAGGGTCCCCATCAGAGTTCACCCTTACATTAGGTCCCCATCAGAGTTCCCCCTTACATCAGGGTCACCATCAGGGCCTCCCTTACATCAGGGTCCCCATTAGAGCCCCACTTACATCAGGATCCCCATCAGAGCCCTCCCCTTAAATCAGGGTCCCCATCAGAGCCCCCCTTACATCAGGGTCCCCATCAGAGCCCTCCCCTTAAATCAGGGTCCCCATCAGAGCCCCCCTTACATCAGGGTCCCCATCAGAGCCCCCCTTACATTAGGGTCCCCATTAGAGCCCCACTTACATCAGGGTCTCCATCAGAGTTCACCCTTACATTAGGTCTCCATCAGAGTTCCCCCTTACATCAGGGTCCCCATCAGGGCCTCCCTTACATCAGGGTCCCCATTAGAGCCCCACTTACATCAGGGTCCCCATCAGAGCCCTCCCCTTAAATAAGGGTCCCCATCAAAGCCCCCCTTACATCAGGGTCCCCATCAGAGCCCCCCTTACATCAGGGTCCCCATCAGAGCCCCCCTTACATCAGGGTCCCCATTAGAGCCCCACTTACATCAGGGTCCCCATCAGAGTTCCCCCTTACATTAGGTCCCCATCAGAGTTCCCCCTTACATCAGGGTCCCCATCAGGGCCTCCCTTACATCAGGGTCCCCATTAGAGCCCCACTTACATCAGGGTCCCCATCAGAGCCCTCCCCTTAAATCAGGGTTCCCATCAAAGCCCCCCTTACATCAGGGTCCCCATCAGAGCCCCCCTTACATCAGGGTCCCCATCAGAGCCCCCCTTACATCAGGGTCCCCATCAGAGCCCCCCTTACATCAGAGTCCCCATCAGAGCCCTCCCCTTATATCAGGATCCCCATCAGAGCCCCCACTACATCTGTCTTCCATCAGAGGGACAGGTAAAACCTTTTAGCAGGCCTTATTTGGCACGCAAGCCATATTTTAAAGACCCCTGATTTAACTAAAAGAAGAGGATCTTCAGTGCCCCCCCCCAAAAAAGTAAAAGTCAGCAGCTATAAATACTGTAGCTGCTGACTTTTAATAAAAGGATACTTACCTGTCCAGGGATCCAGCACCATCCTCCCCCCGCAAGGGTTGTTTGCAGGTCCCCGGCACCAGCATGTTTACTAGAGGATGCCGGCTGTGACTCCTTGAGGCTTCGCAACCAGCTTCCAACTGTGCATGCACTATGCTTTGTGAATGGTCCCACAGCCTTCTGGGACCTGTGACGTGTCCCAGGAGGCTGCAGGCAAAGGGGGGGGGGGGGCAACTTCCACTGGGTTTGCCTAGGCAAAGGTGGAGTTGGGTTCCTGTCAAAACCCCCCTCCAAAAAATATATATATATATATATCTCAAAAGGTGGGAAAGGAGGCGGAAAGTCAGGACTTCCCCTTTCGGGTAAAGTTCCGCTTTAATGGTAAAAGCAAAACTGTGACCACCATGAATACCAATAAATAAATAATTACATCATTATCTTCATTTTAGACCCATTGCACCAGATAATGAGTTCATTTTTTTGTTCCAGGTAGATTACACAATTTTGAATGTTTTTATTTGAACAAAAACATAGAATAAACAGGTGGTATGCAGCATTTTCCTCCTCCTGACATCATTGGCTGGCATCTACATCAAATTAAATAATAATAATAATACATTTTAAATTTGCTGATGTCAGCGTTTTCTTGGACGTTCTTCCTCTTCTCTACCCCTTGTTGTGGAAGTAGATGAAGCATACAAAAGCAGCTAATACAAATACAGAGATCACCAGTCGTATTATATTCTGCACCTTGTAATCTGAGGAGATAATCAGATGGTACATAGTTACAATGAGACATGAATCCTGAATAGAAATGATCTTCACTCTTTGACGTTGATTCACTAATGCAGTAGAGTCTGTTGACCTTGAAGAGTCATTTAACCCTTGCACAGAGGAGGTAAGTATAATCTGTTTGTTATTTAAAAAAACAAAAATTTAAGCTTCATATTCAAAATAAGCATCCTTAACACAGAATGTTATCTCTAGCACACCCTGCTGGAGAACACTAAGATAGCATGCTTTAAGTGACAGTGACCCCCTGACATGCCGCATTTGGCATGTCATTTTTTTTGGGGGGGAGGGGAGCGGATACCCTCTTTTTAGAGGCACCCAGCTCCCACTTCCTCATAGGGCTCTGCGGCGCCAGAAGGAAATTCACCTCTCCCTCCATGCAATCTTTTGGGACACGTCACAGGTCCCGGAAGATTGCCCGGCCAATCAAAGCGCACAGTGCGGTTCGTGCGTGTGCAGTGCGTGCCCGGCTGTGAAGCCACAGTCAGAATGCAGGCGCTGTGGAGAGGAGGGGGAGAGGAGCGGGGCTTCATTACAGCTATTTGCTAAAATCATTTAAGTTAATTTTTTTCCTCATTAATGTACACACAGCACCCCATATTGTACACACAGCACCCCATATTGACAGAAAAACACAGAATTGTTGACATTTTTGCAGATTTATTAAAAAAGAAAAATTGAAATATCACATGGTCCTAAGTATTCAGACCCTTTGCTGTGACACTCATATATATAACTCAGGTGCTGTCCATTTCTTCTGATCATCCTTGAGATGGTTCTACACCTTCATTTGAGTCCAGCTGTGTTTGATTATACTGATTGGACTTGATTAGGAAAGCCACACACCTGTCTATATAAGACCTTACAGCTCACAGTGCATGTCAGAGCAAAGGAGAATCATGAGGTCAAAGGAACTGCCTGAAGAGCTCAGAGACAGAATTGTGGCAAGGCACAGATCTGGCCAAGGTTACAAAAAAATTTCTGCTGCACTTAAGGTTCCTAAGAGCACAGTGGCCTCCATAATCCTTAAATGGAAGACGTTTGGGACGACCAGAACCCTTCCCAGAGCTGGCCGTCTGGCCAAACTGAACTATCGGGGGAGAAGAGCCTTGGTGAGAGAGGTAAAGAAGAACCCAAAGATCACTGTGGCTGAGCTCCAGAGATGCAGTCGGGAGATGGGAGAAAGTTGTAGAAAGTCAACCATCACTGCAGCCCTCCACCAGTCGGGGCTTTATGGCAGAGTGGCCAGACGGAAGCCCCTCCTCAGTGCAAGGCACATGAAAGCCCGCATGGAGTTTGCTAAAAAACACGTGAAGGACTCCAAGATGGTGAGAAATAAGATTCTCTGGTCTGATGAGACCAAGATAGAACTTTTTGGCCTTAATTCTAAGCGGTATGTGTGGAGAAAACCAGGCACTGCTCATCACCTGTCCAATACAGTCCCAACAGTGAAGCATGGTGGTGGCAGCATCATGCTGTGGGGGTGTTTTTCAGCTGCAGGGACAGGACGACTGGTTGCAATCGAGGGAAAGATGAATGCGGCCAAGTACATGGATATCCTGGACGAAAACCTTCTCCAGAGTGCTCAGGACCTCAGACTGGCCGAAGGTTTACCTTCCAACAAGACAATGACCCTAAGCACACAGCTAAAATAACAAAGGAGTAGCTTCACAACAACTCTGTGACTGTTCTTGAATGGCCCAGCCAGAGCCCTGACTTAAACCCATTGAGCATCTCTGGAGAGACCAAAAAAATGGCTCCACCAACGTTTACCATCCAACCTGAGAGAACTGGAGAGGATCTGCAAGGAGGAATGGCAGAGGATCCCCAAATCCAGGTGTGAAAAACTTGTTGCATCTTTCCAGAAAAAACTCATGGCTGTATTAGATCAAAAGGGTTCTTCTACTAAATACTGAGCAAAGGGTCTGAATACTTAGGACCATGTGATATTTCAGTTTTTCTTTTTTAATAAATCTGCAAAAATGTCAACAATTCTGTGTTTTTCTGTCAATATGGGGTGCTGTGTGTACATTAATGAGGAAAAAAAATTAACTTAAATGATTTTAGCAAATGGCTGCAATACTTCAAAGAGTGAAACATTTAAGGGGGTCTGAATACTTTCCGTCCCCGTTGTATGTATAAATAATATATATATATATATATATATATATATATATATATATATATATATTGCTGCTGCAGGCTGTGTACCATCTTCTTCTGTGATGTCATCCAGGGGCTGGCTGTCTCTTCCGGCTTCTTACCACCAGTCCCCTGATGATGTGCATGCGCCACAATGATCACCAGGGAGCCAGCTGCAGGCACCAGGGAAAGACAACTGATGACGTGCCATGGCTCATATGGGGGGCCTTGAGGTTTCTTCAGGGGTGCCTTGGCCTAAAAATTGCCCAAAAATTGTGTACAAGCCAGCGTGTGAATGAAGCATAACTTTTTAGTTACACTAATGCCGCGTACACACGGGCGGACTTTTCGATGGACTAGGTCCGGTGGACTTTTCGACGGACTTTCCGACGGACTTTCTGATGGACTTTGGAATGAACTTACTTGCCTACACACGATCAACCAAAGTCCAACGGATTCGTACGTGATGACGTACAACCGGACTAAAATAAGGAAGTTCACAGCCAGTAGCCAATAGCTGGCCTAGCGCCGGTATTTGTCCGTCGGATTAGCATACAGACGAGCTGACTTTTCGACCGGACTCGAGTCCATCGGAAAGGTTTGAAACATGTTTCATTTCTAGGTCCGTCGAACTTTTGGGGAAAAAAAGTCCGCTGGAGCCCACACAAGATCGAATTATCCGATGGAGTCCGGTCCGCCGGACCAAGTCTGCCGTAAAGTCCGCTCGTGCATACGCGGCATAAGTCACATGTGCACCATTTCAACCTCTTAGCTGCCACTGTCCTAGCGATCAGTGGCATCATCAATTGATAAGGAGGATTTCAGTCGCCTGCATAGCATCCTTGTTTGTCCCTCCCCTGCTCCTCTCTATCAGTGTTGGGGGTTACATTAGCTAGAGTGATTGAGAAAACTGAGGGAGAAGAGAAACATTGGAATACTAGTAAACCTATTATAATAGTTTTTTATATTTTAGAATGGGGTGCCTTGAGACGGTCCATCATTTTTAAAGTATGCCTTGACTGAAAAAAGGTTGAGAAAAACTGCAGTAGAGTACCCGAGGCCTCCTGGGATGTATGCTCTGGATATACCAGGAGGCTGCTGTGACATCGTTTAATAAAATGTTTGATTTTGAGAGAGGAGGGGGGTAGGGGCGAGAGGACATGAAGTGGGTGGGTGAAGTACCACTTTAAGTCATAAGTCATGTTATCTGCATAAATTTACCCCATAAAAGACTTTCAACTCATCAAATAATATAGAGCTGAGATATTTTGTCCCACATGGTGATGTGAAGATAATAAAGACGATTGTTGTGGCTTCACGCAGGAAATAAATGGTTTCCGATAGTAAAAGGGAAGTGGTGACTTCTACAACTTATTGAGTTCTATTACCAGGACATTGCACAACGCTGAAACCAATGAATTACTAAGATAGTAATCTCCGGAAACAATCAGATACATTCTCTCCACAGACAGGTCTGTTCTGAGATGATATGCGAGGTTATGGCTTACCTTGTATTATGTCATTGAACAAGCCAAACGTGTACTGTGGCATTCGGAACACTAATCAGGGTGAAGGCTTTAATATGGCGGCAAACGGGCAGTGCTTAAAGTGGATCTAGCCTCAATCAATACAGCTCATATAAGCTTTACCATCTTCACGTCATTTCCAAAGTTTCTTTCAATCTTTTTGCAGCTTTCATTAAAGGGCCTTGGCAAGATACCCCCAGATCCCTCCACTCTGATCATACCTCCAGATCCCTTCACTCTGATCACACCCCCCGGATACCCCCAGATCTCTCCACTCTGATCACACCTCCAGATACCCCCAGATCCCTCCACTCTGATCACATCTCCAGATCCCTCCACTCTGATCATACCTCCAGATCCCTCCACTCTGATCATACCTCCAGATCTCTAAACTATGATCACACCACCAGATCCCTCCACTTTGATCACACCTCCAGATCCCACCACTCTGATCACACCTCCAGATCCCTCCACTCTGATCATACCTTCATATCCCTCCACTCTTATCACACCCACAAATCCCTCCACTCTGATCATACCTCGAGATCTCTCCACACTGATCATACCTCAAGATCCCTCCACTCTGATCACAACTCCAGATCCCTCCACTCTGATCACACCTCCAGATGCCTCCACTCTGATCCCTCCACTCTGATCATACCTCCAGATCCCTCCACTCTGATCACACCTCCAGATGCCTCCACTCTGATCCCTCCACTCTGATCATACCTCCAGATCCCTCCACTCTGATCACACCTCCAGATACCCCCAGCTCCCTCCACTCTGATCACAACTCCAGATCCCTCCACTCTGATCACACCTCCAGATACCTCCACTCTGATCACACCTCCAGATACCCCCAGATCTCTCCACTCTGATCACATCTCCAGATCTCTCCACTCTGATCACATCTCCACATCCCTCCACTCTGATCACAACTCCAGTACCTCCACTCTGATCACATCTCCGGATCTCTCCACTCTGATCACATCTCCAGATCTCTCCACTCTGATCACATCTCCAGATTTCTCCACTCTGATCACATCTCCAGATTTCTCCACTCTGATCACACCTACAGATCCCTCCACTCTGATCATACCTCCAGATCTCTCCACTCTGATCATACCTCCTGATCCCTCCACTTTGATCACACCTCCAGATCCCTCCACTCTGATTACACCTCCAGATTCCTCCACTCTGATCACACCTCCAGATCCCTCCACTCTGATTATACCTCAAAATCCCTCCACTCTGATCACACCTTCAGATCCCTCCACTCTGATCACAACTCCAGATCCCTCCACTCTGATCACACCTCCAGATACCCCCAGATCTCTCCACTCTGATCACATCTCCAGATCTCTCCACTTTGATCACATTTCCAGATCTATCCACTCTGATCAAACCTCCAAATCCCTCCACTCTGATCACACCTCCAGATCCCTCCACTCTGATCATACCTCAAAATCCCTTCACTCTGATCACACCTTCAGATCCCTCTACTCTTTTCACACCTTCAGATCCCCCCACTCTGATCATACCTCCAGATCCCTCCACTTTGATCACACCTCCAGATTCCTCCACTCTGATCACACCTCCAGATACCCCCAGATCTCTCCACTCTGATCACATCTCCAGATCTCTCCACTCTGATCACATCTCCACATCCCTCCACTCTGATCACAACTCCAGTACCTCCACTCTGATCACATCTCCGGATCTCTCCACTCTGATCACATCTCCAGATCTCTCCACTCTGATCACATCTCCAGATTTCTCCACTCTGATCACATCTCCAGATTTCTCCACTCTGATCACACCTACAGATCCCTCCACTCTGATCATACCTCCAGATCTCTCCACTCTGATCATACCTCCTGATCCCTCCACTTTGATCACACCTCCAGATCCCTCCACTCTGATTACACCTCCAGATTCCTCCACTCTGATCACACCTCCAGATCCCTCCACTCTGATTATACCTCAAAATCCCTCCACTCTGATCACACCTTCAGATCCCTCCACTCTGATCACAACTCCAGATCCCTCCACTCTGATCACACCTCCAGATACCCCCAGATCTCTCCACTCTGATCACATCTCCAGATCTCTCCACTTTGATCACATTTCCAGATCTATCCACTCTGATCAAACCTCCAAATCCCTCCACTCTGATCACACCTCCAGATCCCTCCACTCTGATAATACCTCAAAATCCCTTCACTCTGATCACACCTTCAGATCCCTCTACTCTTTTCACACCTTCAGATCCCCCCACTCTGATCATACCTCCAGATCCCTCCACTTTGATCACACCTCCAGATTCCTCCACTCTGATCATACCTCCAGATCCCTCCACTCTGATCATACCTCAAGATCCCTCCACTCTGATCACACCTTCAGATCCCTCCACTCTTTTCACACCTTCAGATCCCCCCACTCTGATCATACCTCCAGATCCCTCCACTTTGATCACACCTCCAGATCCCTCCACTTTGATTACACCTCCAGATCCCTCCACTCTGATCACACCTCCAGATTCCTCCACTCTGATCATACCTCCAGATCCCTCCACTCTGATCATACCTCAAGATCCCTCCACTCTGATCACACATTCAGATCCCTCCACTCTGATCACACCTCCAGATACCCCCAGATCTCTCCACTCTGATCACATCTCCAGATCTCTCCACTCTGATCACATCTCCAGATCTCTCCACTCTGATCACACCTCCAGATCCCTCCACTCTGATCACACCTTCAGATCCCTCCACTCTGATCACACCTCTAGATCCCTCCACTCTGATCACACCTCCAGATACCCCCAGATCTCTCCACTCTGATCACATCTCCAGATCTCTCCACTCTGATCACATCTCCAGATCTCTCCACTCTGATCACACCTCAAGATCCCTCCACTCTGATCACAACTCCAGATCCCTCCACTCTAATCACACCTCCAGATCCCTCCACTCTGATCCCTCCACTCTGATCATACCTCCAGATCCCTTCACTCTGATTACACCTCCAGATCCCTCCACTCTGATAACATCTCCAGATCCCTCCACTCTGATCACACCTTCAGATCCCTCCACTCTGATCACACCTCCAGATTCCTCCACTCTGATCATACCTCCAGATCCCTCCACTCTGATCATACCTTAAGATCCCTCCACTCTGATCACACCTTCAGATCTCTCAACTCTGATCACATCTCCAGATCTCTCCACTCTGCTCACATCTTCAGATCTCTCCACTCTGATCACAACTCCATATCCCCCCACTCTGATCACACTTCCAGATCCCTCCACTCTGATCTCTCCACTCTGATCATACCTCAAGATCCCTCCACTCTGATCACAGCTCCAGATCCCTCCACTCTGATCACACCTCCAGATCCCTCCACTCTAATCACACCTCCAGATCCCTCCACTCTGTTCACACCTCCAGATTCCTCCACACTGATCACAACTTTCAGATCCCTCCACTCTGATCACACCTTCAGATCCCCCCACTCTGATCATACCTCCAGATCCCTCCACTTTGATCACACCTCCAGATCCCTCCACTTTGATTACACCTCCAGATCCCTCCACTCTGTTCACACCTCCAGATTCCTCCACACTGATCACAACTTTCAGATCCCTCCACACTGATCACACCTTCAGATCCCTCCACTCTGATCACACCTTCAGATCCCTCCACTCTGATCACACCTTCAGATCCCTCCACTCAGATCATACCTTCAGATCCCTCCACTCTGATCACACCTTCAGATCCCTCCACTCTGATCATACCTTCAGATCCCTCCACTCTGATCACACTTTCAGATCCCTCCACTCAGATCATACCTTCAGATCCCTCCACTCTGATCACACCTTCAGATCCCTCCACTCTGATCATACCTTCAGATCCCTCTACTCTGATCACACTTTCAGATCCCTCCACTCTGATCACACCTTCAGATCCCTCCACTCTGATCACACCTCCAGATCCCTCCACTCTGTTCATACCTCCAGATCCCTCCACTCTGATCACACCTTTTAGATCCCTCCACTCTGATCACACCTCCAGATCCCTCCACTATGATCACACCCCAAGATCCCTCCACTTTGTTCACTTCTCCAGATCCCTGCACTCTGATCACACCTCCAGATCCCTCCACTCTGATCATACCTTCAGATCCCTTCACTCTGATCACACCTCCAGATCCCTCCACTCTTATTACACCTCCACATACCCCACCAGATCCCTTCACACTGACCACACCTCCAGATACCCCACCAGATTCCTCCACTCTGATTACACCCCCAGATACCCCGCTTCCCCATCACTCTCCCCCTACATCATACACACAATCCCCCTCACATCTTACCTGTCCTGCTCCAGGGTGGAGGCTTCTCCACCCTGATCTCCTACTCTGCTGCCACTCCTGGCCTAACCCCCTGCACAGCGTGGCGCTCACTGCCTGCACACACTCTGAATCAGGGTCTGCCCACTATTTCGCCCTCCTCTCCACTCTCCCTGCTTTTTTGGTGACAGCACCTGAACAGGAGGTAAACTAAATGCTCCAAGCTGTGCCCTCTCGCCTATCGGGTGCAGCATTGAGGTTTTAGTTTCCCTGCTGGGGGACAGGCATTTTAAAAATCCAAATCTCTAGCAAGTGGTTGAGGATTTGGATTTTACAGCCCCTCCCATTCTGCAGGCCTAAGGCGGCTGCCTGGGCTTCCTTATGGTGGTGCCACCCCTGTCTGTGCCCTTCCTAATGTGGCACCCCACACTACATCACTAGATGAAAGTTTCACAAATATTTGATTTTATAACATACTGTATAATCACAGTTCCTTGTTTAGCTCAAGGTGAGATTTCAATCAGACTGGGGCAGCCTGGAAGAGGATTCCTACTGCTGTGCTTGCTCGTTTGTTAGTCTATAGTGCTCTGTGGATCTTTTGCCAAACATTGATTTTTTTTTTTTGGAAAACAAAGACTGTGTGTTTATATACAGAAAACATTTATTTAAGAACATAAATCTTTAAAAAAAACAAGAAACCACTACCCTATAATACTACATCACATGTAGAAGCATTACATCAATCATATAGCACCACACAACTGAAAACTTGACAAAAATGTGGCTTTATTTTCAATGATCTGATTTGTGTGTCAGCCTTGGGTTATAATGCTTATTAGGGTGCCAAGTAACGAGGTTCTGTCTTTAGTCACTGTAAAGACAGGAAAAAGATAAAGGGGTCACTAAGAGATAAATACTGCATGAATTTTTGCGTTAAAATAACTCATGTAGTAATTATCTCAAACGTAGTCAATTCACTAAAAAACATGCGTTATTTACTGAATGCATTAAATATTTTTGTTTTGCAATATTTAGAGCTTAAAGCGGAGTTCCACCCAAAAGTGGAACTTCCGTTTTAAGTACATGTGACTCCCTGGCATGCCACATTTGGCATGTCATTTTTTTTGGGGGTGGGTACCTATTTTTCTACAGGTACCCAACTCCCACTTCCTTACCTGGCACCGCAGCGCCTAGCGAAAGTTCACCTCTCCCCCTCCCTCCCTGCAATCTTCTGGGACATGTCACAACTCCCAGAAGATTGCCCGGCCATTCATAATGCGCAGCGCGGCTCGCACAGGCGCAGTGCTCACCCGGCTGTGAAGCCACAGCCGGGCACCCACACTTGCAATGCCGGCACCATGGAGAGGGGGAGAAACGAGGCTTCAGGTGGCCGCATCGCTGGATCGTGGGACAGGTGAGTGTCTGTTTATTGAAAGTCAGCAGCTTTTTGTAGCTCCTGACTTTTAAATGGGTGGAACTCCGCTTTAAATTTTGCATTTTTTTTTTGCTATCTTTTTTTTTTTGTAGGATAACATTGCACCAGATAGCACACAGCAATGTTGTGAAACTATAAAAACATTCCGTGTGCTTTCATTCTCCCTCTGATGAAATGTTACAATTTATTTATTTCCTGAGAACATTTCCACATTGATACATTGTATGCTTTTCATTTCCTGGCCAGTGCAGAGTTTCTCTAATTCAGGGGTAGGCAACCTTTTGAGCACAGTGTGCCGAAAAATGTTTTCAAAGAAATTGAGAATTTTATAACAAAAAAAATGTCAACTTCACACTCTCCATCACGAAAAGGATTTTTAATAAAGTAAATGCTGTAAACTACTTTAGTAGTGATAAATTAACATCCTGCACTCTCATGACTCTCATGATCAGCCCCAATTCTGCAACTCCACACCTCAGATCACAGTCCCCCCTGCAAATCTGTTTCACCACTGTAACCCCCTGCTCATCTGTCCCACCAATACACCTCCTTTCACATCTGCCCCAATGCTCTACCCCCCTGCTCATCTGGCCCACCACTGAACCCCCTTCTCATCTGGCCTACCACTGAACCCACCTTCTCATCTGGCCCAATACTGAACCCCCCTGATTATCTGGCCCAACACTGAACCCCCCTGATTATCTGGCCCACCACTGAACCCCTTTCTCATCTGGCCCACCACTGAACCCCCTTCTCATCTGGCCCACCACTGAATCCCCCCTTCTCATCTGGCCCAACACTGAACCCCCTGCTTAACTGGCCCAACACTGAACCACCCTGCTCATCTGCCCCAACACTGTACCCCCTGCTCTTTTGTCCCACTGCTGAACCCCTTTCTCATCTCTTCACCATCTTCAGATGGTGGGCGGGGCTAGCAGGACTGTGATTGGCTTTAGCAGTGTCCAATGACAGTCCTCCCCCTCCTGGAAACAGGGACCGTCCCCTAGCAGAACTGCACCCAATCTCTTTCCCATCACAAGAGCTGACGATCGCAGCTACAGCAAAGTTAGAGAACCAAACAATGTTTCCCATCTTTTACAATGTGTGGGGGTACAGTGTCTCCCCCTCAGCGCAGGTGGGGAATTCTGAAATTGGAATACATTAGTGTCTCACTGACACTTCCCTGCACTGCTCTGCTGCAGAGTCGAGTACCGGCAAAAGACTCTTTGCGTGCTGCTTGTGGCACCAGTGCCGGGGGTTGCCTACCCCTGGTCTAATTGTTATTTTGTACATTTCTAGCATACCACAAGCAAAGACCAGCTGATAAATATTGAATGTCTGTTTTTTTTATTAGTAAATTTACTTAAATTATTTATCTCATTTTTTTTGCGATATTTCTCTCACTATTTTAATAAATGCGCGGTATTTACCTCACATTCAATATTTAACTTGAATGAATTTACCCATTTATTAGCTCATGTGATATTTCTAAAAAAAATAGTCACATGACCTCCATATCGCATGCGGTAACCTTTGTTGCATTCCCCCCCATAGCCCATTCTAATCTCCTGTAGTCATTCTTATTTTTGCTTGCCGCTATTATACAGCAGTTTTCGGTGTTCCTGTGTGCCTTTTATTAAATATATATAACTACTGGATATTAATATTTATAGGTAAGAACACCAGAGATTTTTTTTTCCGCCGCTGATGTAAATTGGATCAATGGAGGTTTTCTACAAATTTATTCTATTTATGTACTTATTTATTTGATTTATTGGTTGAAGCTCTTGAACTTGTGTTGTTTTTCAACCCCCCAAAAAATTATAATTCTATATATATATAATAATACATAAATATTAAATTATAAACCTCATTGTATGATTAAACAAAAAGAACAGAGCTGTGAATATGTATATCAGAA
The DNA here is from genome assembly GCA_037952925.1 of Lithobates clamitans. NCBI lineage: Eukaryota > Metazoa > Chordata > Amphibia > Anura > Ranidae > Lithobates > Lithobates clamitans. Next base: position 57,068 of record JBBGZY010002776.1, on the reverse strand, counting down.
GTTGAATTATAGAGGTAATGGAGACAGTAAATTTGGTTCAAATTATGTTTTAATTCTTCCTAACATGAAAAGTTGACATATTGCACCACCTAGTGGTACTGTGGAGATTTGCATACCAAGTTTGCCTTAAATCTACACTGACACATTTCATCCATCATTATTTATTATAATGCCAAGAGAGAGATTTTTAACATGTTGAAAATAAATCTATGATAAAGGAGCCTTTGTGCTCCTTATATGTATATACTGAAACACATGTACTTTCTTTATTTTATTCCATAAATATGCCATCAAATGTTAGTCAATTAGCAGATCTTTAGGTTGTGGTGTTAATGATTCTGGATCTTCATAAAATCATTTGGACACCATGGTTATGAGGACAACCATTCCACAAATTCCAAATACAACACTGACAGGGCAGAACTTAGGGTGGTGGGGGCCCCTGGGCTTGATTCATTTTCGGGGCCTACCCTTCTATACATATGCACAGCTCTATAAAACAGAAATAGAAAAGGACAAGGTGTGCCAGACTCAGTGCAGTGTTAAAGAACTTCTGTTCTTTAATGATATAAGGAGAGGAGAAGCTCTGATGAGGTCCCTGATATAAGGGGGGACCCTGATGTAAGGGGGACTCTGATGGGCACCCTGATATAAGGGGGACCCTGATGTAAGGAGGGACTGTGATGGGCACCCTGATATAAGGAGAGGAGAAGCTCTGATGGGGTTCCTGATATAAGGGGGGGCCTGATGTAAGGGGGATTCTGATGGGCACCCTGATATAAGGGGGGACCCTGATGTAAGGAGCGACTGTGATGGGCACCCTGATGGAAAGAGAGGAGAAGCTCTGATGGGGTCCCTGATATAAGGGGGGCCCTGATGTAAGGGGGACTCTGATGGGTACCCTGATATAAGGGGGGACCCTTATGTAAGGAGGGACTGTAATGGGCACCCTGATATAAGGGAAGACCATGATGTAAGGAGGGACTGTGATGGGTACCCTGATATAAGGAGAGGGGAAGCTCTGATGGGGTCCCTAAAATAAGGGGAGACCCTGATGTAAGGGGGACTCTGATGTGCACCCTGATATAAGGGGGGACCTTAGTGTAAGGAGGGACTGTGATGGGCGCCCTGATATAAGGGGGACTTTAGTGTAAGGAGGGACTGTGATGGGCACCCTGATATAAGGGGGACCCTGATGTAAGGAGAGACTGTGATGGCCACCCTGATATAAAGGGAGACCCTGATGTAAGGAGGGACTGTAAAGGGCACCCTGATATAAAGGGGGATCCTGATGTAGGGAGAGACTGTGATGGGCACCCTGGGGCTGGCTGTCTCTTCCGGCTTCTTTCCACCAGCCCCCTGATGATGTGCATGCGCCACAATGCATCATATGGGAGCCATCTGCAGGCACCAGAGAAAGACAACTGATCATGTGCTATGGCTCATATGGGATGCCTTGAGGTTTCTTCAGGGGTGCCATGGCAAAATGCCTAAATATTGCCCAAAAATTGTGTACAAGCCAGCGTGTGAATGAAGCCTAACATTTTAGTTACACTAAGTCACGGGTTTTCAATGTGCACCATTACAACCTTCTAGCTGCCGCCATCCTAACAATCAATGGCATCATCAGTTGATAAGGAGGGTGTCAGTCATCTGCATAGCATCCTTGTTTGTTTATCCCCTGCCCCTCTCTATCAGTGTTGAGGGTTACATTAGCTGAGTGATGGAGAAAACTGAGGGAGAAGAGAAACATTGGAATACTAGTCAGTACCAGTTTTCAAAAGTATATTTGCTTTGGAAGAATAATTCACTTCTAACGTTGGGTGTCCTACATGGATTTACGGATGTTGCTGCATTATGTAAACCTATTAGAATTGTTTTTCATATTTTAGAATGGGGTGCCTTGAGACGGTCCATCATTTTTAAAGGGTGCCTTGACTGAAAAAAGGTTGAGAAACACTGCTGTAGAGTACCCGAGGCCTCCTGGGATGTATGCTCTGGGTATACCAGGAGGCTGCTGTGACATCATTTAATAAAATGTTTGATTTTGAGAGAGGAGGAGGGTAGGGGGGAGAAGACATGAAGTGGGTGGGTGAAGTACCACTTTAAGTCATATGTCATGTTATCTACATAACTTTACCCCATAAAAGACTCTCAACTCATCAAATAATATAGAGCTGAGATATTTTGTCCCACATGGTGATGTGAAGATAATAAAGACGATTGTTGTGGCTTCACGCAGGAAATAAATGGTTTCCGATAGTAAAAGGGAAGTGGTGACTTCTACAACTTATTGAGTTCTATTCCAGGACATTGCACAACACTGAAACCAATGAATTACTAAGATAGTAATCTCCGGAAACAATCAGATACATTCTCTCCACAGACAGATCCGTTCTGAGATGATATCCGAGGTTATGGCTTACCTTGTATTATGTCATTGAACAAGCCGAATGTGTACTGTGGGATTTGGAAACACTAATCAGGGTGAAGGTTTTAATATGGCGGCACACGGGCAGTGGATATATCCTCAATCAATACCGCTCATATAAGCTTTATCATCTTCACATCATTTCCAAAGTTTATTTCAATATTTTTTGCAGCTTTCATTAAAGGGCCTTGGCAAGATACCCCGCAGATACCCCCAGATCCCTCCACTCTGATCACACCCCCAGATACCCCCAGATCCCTCCACTCGAATCACACCCCCAGATCCCTCCACTCTGATCACATCTCCAGATCCCTCCACTCTGATCACATCTCCAGATCCCTCCACTCTGTTCACACCTCCAGATCCCTCCACTCTGATCACACCTCCAGATCCCTCCACTCTGATCACACCTCCAGATCCCTCCTCTCTTATCACACCCCCAGATCCCTCCACTCTGATCACACCTCCAGATCCCTACACTCTGATCATACCTCAAGATCCCTCCACTCTGATCATACCTTCAGATCCCTCCACTCTGATCACACCTTCAGATCCCTCCACTCTGATCCCTCCACTCTGATCATACCTCAAGATCCCTCCACTCTGATCACACCTCCAGATCCCTCCACTCTGATCACACCTTTCAGATCCCTCCACTCTGATCACACCTTCAGATCCCTCCACTCTGATCACACCTCCAGATCCCTCCACTATGATCACACCCCCAGATCCCTCCACTCTGTTCACACCTCCAGATTCCTGAACTCTGTTCACACCTTCAGATCCCTTCACTCTGTTCACACCTCCAGATCCCTTCACTCTGATCACACCTCCAGATCCCTCCACTCTGATCACACCTCCAGATCCCTCCACTCTGATCACACCTCCAGATCCCTCCACTTTGATCATACCTTCATATCCCTCCACTCTTATCACACCCCCAGATCCCTCCACTCTGATCATACCTCAAGATCCCTCCACTCTGATCACACCTCCAGATCCCTACACTCTGACCATACCTCAAGATCCCTCCACTCTGATCACACCTCCAGATCCCTACACTCTGACCATACCTCAAGATCCCTCCACTCTGATCATACCTCCAGATCCCTCCACTCTCATCACACCTCCAGATCCCTCCACTTTGATCATACCTCAAGATCCCTCCACTCTGATCACACCTTCAGATCCCTCCAATCTGGGGGGCGTGACTGGATTTGTGACTGGATGCTGGAGTGAGTGGAGGCAAGCGTGAGCTTCCCCCAGCCCGATGCCTCCGTGTCTGTCTGCTGTGCCTGGCGCCCGGAGCCTGCCTGAGTGAGCTCTCTCCCCTTGTGGTGTGCTTGACTGGCTGCTTGTCTCTCCCGCCCGCCTGTCTGAGACGGAGTGCGATGCCGGGATTGTGGTACGGCCGCCCGGGATAGGAAGCGACCCGAGCCCTCGGGGCGGGGAGAAGGGGGTCAGGCTCTCTGCTCGAGCAGTCGCCCAGGCAACGATCCCGTCACCAGCGGGAGGAGGCGGCTGAGACAGCACGTGCATAGGATAAGAGGAGTCATAGCCACCGCCAGGAGTGTCCATGTGTGAGCTGCACCAAGGTACCGACTGCTAATTTCTGCTACTACTACTGCTACCACTAACTATTGTGCTTATTAGAAAGTGGATCATCTCCCCCTGCTTTCTGAGGGGCGGACTACCACCGCGGACAGTGGGGGGGTGAAGACATATGCAGCCCATTACACAGACACCCAGCGTCTTTTTATTCTATCTAGCGATAATATACCTCCTGTTAGCTGGTGGTGGGTTGTGTTGGGGGAGGGGGCTGTAGCTTGGAGTACTGACAGCGCAGCGGTATCGGCCGATTTTCGGCTGATTGGATTTTTGGCTGGTTGGCTATCCTAGTGCCTGCCTGGAGGATACTGCTGGGTCTGTGACGTTGCTGAGGGAGGTGAGAAGAGGTGGGAGGTGGGGTGGAGAGGGGGAGAGAATAAAGAAGAGAAGAGAAGAGAGAGAAAAAGCTGCATAGTACAAACTTTACGTGTGGTTAAAATCTTCTAATATATCTCTCGGACTAACACAACCAGCTATGACTAGGAAAAAGGGAGAAGAGCTGCAGCCACAGGAGAACTCTAGCTCCCAAACGACCCGCACTTCAAAAGAGAAGGGAAACCAGGCAGCAGCGGCAGCAGCGGCTAAACTTGAAAAATTTGCTCACCCCTCTACCTCTACCTCATCTCCATCTAAAAATATCCAGCACCAGCAGGATAGACTACAGGCAGGGGACAGGAAGAGCCTAGGAAAAGCACCAGCGATAACGCACACAACAAAAGCAGCAAGCAGGAAAAGCTCAGAGGGGGAGTCCGCAGGATCAGCGAATAACAGTGCTACTGTGCATAACGCACCAGTAGAAGCGGAACCCACATTGAAAGACGTTTTATGCGCTGTCAACTCCTGTAAGGCCTCCCTAAGCGATCTGTGCGCCCAGTTAACTGGGCTAAAGGAAGAGCTAATTATAGTAAGCCAAGAACTGCAAAGGACTATCGCTAGAACAACAACACTGGAGGAGAGAGTAAGCCAGGCCGAGGACGATCTAAACCCATTAAAACGAGAGCTTAAGGCATTAAAAATGCAGATGGATCTACACAACGCTAAAATCGAGGAAATGGAAAATAGGTCCCGCAGAAACAATGTAAGGGTGGTAGGACTACCGGAGCGGTGTGAGGGCTCCCACCCCGAGGAGTTTATCGAGAATTGGCTCAGGGGAATATTCGGGGCGGAAACTTTCTCCCATCTTATTGCCATTGAAAGAGCTCATAGAGTGCCAACTAGGGCCCCACCAACAGGGGATACCCCAGACCAATAATTATGAAGCTGATCAACTACAGGGATAAGGTAACCCTGATGCGTAGGGCCAGAGAACTGGGAGATATTCTGTATAAGGGAACTAAGATCTTATTTTTTCCCGACTATTCCCCAGACCTCCAAAAACGAAGGGCTGAATTCAGGGACATTAAGCGTAACCTGCGGAATTATAAATTGGAGTATGCCCTGCTGTATCCCGCTCGACTGCGTATCATTGCCCTAGGGACTACCCATTACTTTGACACAACAACAGGGGCAACAAAATGGCTGGAAGATAATAAAAAGGACCTGTTGAGTTAGGGCTCGAAAAAAGGCTAGTCAAACCAGGAAAGGAAGGGAGGAAAATGTATACTTTTTTTTTTTTTTCCTTTTCCTTCTCCCTTTCTTTTTCTCTTGTTAATTTCTCGTTTTTTCTTAGAGTAAACAGTAGACGACACGGGGGGGGGAAGGGGGGGGTGTGATAGATGGAAGCACGAACCAACGATGTGATTACACGGATTATGAATGTTTTAAGTATTGTTCTGAAAGTTTGGAAGAGGGTAGCGGGAAGGGGGGAGGGGGGTAAGAGTGTGGTAGCAAGACACAACGCATCTTATTCTTTCACGAGAGGGGAGTTGTTTTCAGAATGGTTGGGAGGGGGGAAAAACCAGGTCACAAGTGCAGCCCCCAGGGCTAGCCTAACTAGGCAGGAGGGGGGTCACGAACTAGGGTGGAGGGGGGGGTGAATACAGTGGGAGGGGGGGTGGGCGGGGGGTTTGTAGTGAGACATAGGGTTGGGCAAAGGGGCGCTTGTAAATCACACATAGTTAGGAGGGGGGGCCTATAAAGGCAATGCATATTGGTACACGTGTTTTTAAATTTGCAATTAAGGGATGCAGAGTGGGGATGGAGGGATCCCTGGATACGGGGGTTCTATGTCCCTCCCCACTCTCCTTTCTTTCTTCTTTTTTCTTGGTTAGCACAAGCACGGAGTTGGCATGTTTTGTACTCACGAATCCACAAAGGCACTGGTTCTCTTTTTTTTTGTTATTTTGGTATTTTTTTTTTTTTATCTTAGCTAGATGTCTTTAAAAACGTTAAAAATAGGTTCCTGGAATATTAGGGGTATGAGTGACCCGGCCAAAAGGGCAGCGGTGTTCTTGGCGATGGAGGCTTATGGCGTCGAACTGGCTTGTCTGCAGGAAACTCACCTCACCAACGATACCAAATTATACGCTCGGAATTATAAATTTCAAGAACAGTATCATTCTGTTTACACCTCATATTCAAGAGGGGTGAGCATATTGGTGGGTAGGGGTATTTCATTTTCCTGCAGGGAAGCCAGGATAGACGCGCTGGGTCGCTACGTATTCCTGAGCTGCGTTGTGGAAAATAGACCACTAGTGCTAGCAAATATCTATGTTCCGCCTCCGTTTAATACAGAGTCCATACTGGATCTGTTGGAGTTCGTGGATAACAAGGCTGATGTACCTATAATTTTGGTGGGGGACTTCAATACTGTTCTGGATAACAAAATGGACCGATTTCCACCACTGAATCGCGCAGAGAGATTATCAGTGGGACGCTTAGGTCAACTCCTGAGAGAGGTTGGGTGGTGCGACGTATGGAGATCTCACAACCCAAACACCCGGCAGTATTCCTGTTACTCAGGGACACACTCCACTCTCTCGCGCTTAGACATGGCATTAGGTAACTGCGAGGCCCTGCAATTAGTAGGGAACATAGAGTATAAGCCGAGGGGAATTTCAGATCACTCTCCTTTGACTTTGACCCTGAATCTAAACACTAGAATTGGCCGGAAAAGGTGGACAATAAAACCGCTCTGGTTGGACCTGATAAGTTGCCCAGAAGAAGTAACCTCCAAATTAAAAGAATTCGTAACATTTAACTCAGGTACAGCACCTGTGGGTGTAGTGTGGGATGCCCTAAAAGCGTTTCTTAGGGGATTACTACACCAACAGGTCGCCAAAATAAAGAAAAAGTCAAGGGAATGGGAGGCGAGGGCTAGCAGGGAAGCTATGGAATCAGAGGCGCAATATGTGGCGGATCCAACTCCTGTAAGGCAGGCGATTTGGCTCAATCGACAACAAGAGTATAGAGAGGTAATTAATAGAAGAGCAGAGAATAAAAGACTTTTCCAGAAACAAAATTATTTCGGTGAAGGGGAGAAAGTAGGCCGGACGCTTGCACTTATAACGAAGTCTAACCTATCCCCATCGGCCATTTTCTCGATTAGGACACCGGCTGGAGAGATCACTTCCGATCCCGCCGCGGTCCTAGAGACTTTCTCTGCGTTCTATAGAGATCTGTATAGGTCGTGCCGTGGGTCGGACCGGTGTAGTATGGACGGGTTTATAGAGGGGGTGGGTCTGCCCGTTTTATCGGAAGGGGATAGGAGTGCGATGGAGTCCCCCCTGACCTTAGAGGAGCTGCAAGGGGCTGTCATGGAGATGTCAGTCCAGAAATCTCCCGGCCCGGACGGTTTGCCATTGGAGATTTACAGAAAGTATGGGGAAGTGCTGCTCCCGGAGCTCTTAAGGGTACTGGAGCAGTCGTTCAAGGACGGGCGGCTGCCTTTATCAATGTCAGAGGCTGATATAATAATGATTCCAAAAGAGGGGAAAGATCAACTGGAAGTCACCTCATATAGACCGATATCATTGTTGTGCTCAGATGCCAAAATTGTCGCAAGGGTGCTCGCATCCAGATTGAACAAATGCATCGCAAACCTGGTACACCCAGACCAATCAGGGTTTATCCCTGGTCGGTCCACTAGTACTAATATCAGAAGGGCCTACCTGAACCTCCAGGTGCCGACCGAGAATACAGGGTCTAGAGCCATACTGTCCTTGGACACCGCCAAGGCTTTTGATAGCCTAGAGTGGGAATACCTCTGGTGGGTACTTGAGAGGTTTGGATTTGGCCCTGTATTTATCGGCTGGTTAAAGATCCTCTACAGAAATCCCAGGGCAAGACTTAAGTTAAACAATGATTACTCGGAAAGTTTTTCCCTCGAAAGAGGGACGAGACAGGGGTGCCCTTTGTCTCCCTTGTTGTATGTTTTAGCCATGGAGCCACTGGTGGGAGCGGTGAGATCATCACTTGAACTGCAGGGATTCCTTAGAAAAGGGGGGGAGGAGCGAATAGCGCTTTTTGCGGACGACGTCCTATTTTTCCTTGGGGACACGACTTCCTTTACTGGAGAAGGTCATGTACCTTGTGGAGGACTTTGTAAAGTTCTCAGGGTTAACCATTAACTGGGAGAAATCGTCGCTCCTGCCGGTCGATCCATTGGCCAACCCGATCCCGACTAGCCTGCCCCAACTGAAAGTCACTGAGAAAATGAAGTATCTCGGCATTGTGCTATCTAGGGACCCCAGCGCGTTCATTGAGGACAACCTGGCCCCCCTCCTGTTAAAATTTAAAAAGAAATGTGATATTTGGAGCAGACTCCCCCTGTCTGTGGCGGGTCGGGCCAATTTGATTAAAATGGTTTGGCTACCTCAGCTGCTATACTTGCTCCATAACTCCCCAGTTTGGATTGGAGAGAAGTGGTTCCAAAAAATTCAATCTCTTTTTGGGAAACTAATATGGAAAAAAGGGCAGGCCAGGATAGGCCTACAAAAGCTGCAGTGTCCTGCCACGGAGGGGGGACTGGGGGTTCCCCACCCCTTTGCCTATTTTCTGGCAGCCCAGATGCAGCAGCTGGGCGGATGCGCCATTGATGGAGGGGGAAGCAGGAGTGCCCAAATCATTTTGCAGGGTTGCCCACATAGCTCACTGGTGGAAGCACTGGAGGCAGAGTCACTACAACGAGAGATCCCGACTCTTAAAATGACCACCAGGGTTTGGCAGACAACCAAGCGAATAATGGGATATAAAGGAACTTCAGAATATTCACTAATCTGGAACAATAAGAACTTACAGGAATTATTATCTGTTGATAGCAACAGGCTGTGGGAAAGGTGTGGGATAAGCCGGCTGACACAGTTATATGAGGGGGATATCTTGAAATCTTTCGAGGAATTGAAGTATGAGTATGGGATGCCAAATCGTGCATTCTATACCTACTTACAGATCAGACATGCCTTGAGCAAGCAGTTTGATAGGCAACCCCCCATATGGTGTGGGATTCCGCTGCTACACACTATAATTAAATCAGAGACCTCCAAGGGGCTAATTTCAAAGATATACACCCAATTAATAAAGCGAATAAATATGCAGGTAGGCCTCCCTGGGGGTAGGGTCAGATGGGCAGCCGATGTGGGGGAGATAACGGACGCTGAGTGGAAAAGGATTCTGGAATTTGGTACTGAGGTGTCGGTCTCGCCTTCACAAATGGCCTCCCATCTGATGCTGCTACATAGATCTTATTATACTCCAAAAAAGCTTTTTATGTTTGGCCGCAGAATTAATGACGAGTGCCCTAGATGTAGAAGAACAGGCGATTTAATCCACATGATATGGCGGTGCCCAAAGCTAGTCAGGTACTGGTCCGAGATTTTAAAGAAAATAAATACAACGTTCAAAACTAACTTAGCGCTTGATTCTAAGACTTGTGTGCTCGGTCATGTCGACAATGGGTTTAGAGACAGGAGCACAGCGGTGGCTGTAGCTAGATGTCTGTTCCAAGCGAGGAAATTAATAGCGCAGCTCTGACAATCAAGAACTCCCCCGACCTCGGAGGATTGGATTAGAATAGTCGACTCCACAGTGTGGAGTGAGAGGACGTTCTATACTAGGGCTGGCAATTATAACAAGTTTGTGAGGTTGTGGAGTCCGTGGGTCCAGGCAATGACGTGCCCGCAAGCAGTGCTATCTGTATGCTGAGAGTGTTCATGTCTTTAGTAATGGGGCATAGCTATACTAGGTGCAACTTAGAGTTAAGAGAGAACAATGCACAGTCTTGTCGTTGCCCATCAGGTGCGCCTGGGTACTATGGGGGGTTATTAAGGGAGTGTCACAGGGGGGTGGGGGGATGGTTCAATCACGTGAAAAGGAAATAAAATATACAAATATGTATGGCTGGTTAAGCTCCCTGCCATCTTCCACTGCTGAGAGCACAAAGTGTGTGACGCTGGTGAACTTTCCTCTGAGGCGTAACTCCACCCCCTCCTCTGGCTGATCCAGTGCACGAGGAACTGTAGCTCTTTATTTCTATCGTGCACGCCAGCGACCCCTGTCGGCAGGCACAATAGAATTGCAGGTTAAACAACAAATACTGTCCTCTCAAATTAATGATTGGTTCAGGGTAACCCGTACAACTAACTGCATCCTGTTTCCAATTTACCTTCCCTCCAGCACCTCTCACTGGACGAACAAGGCATCACTCTCAACAGAATGCAGGTGGTCACACCCCCAATTCTACTCTGTCATTTCTCCCAACCAAATCAAACCCAACTAGGCTTAAACCCACAGGGTAATGCACTGGAAATTTTACCTAACACTAACCCTCACTAACTAGTTAGCACACACCTAAGTAGGTGGGCGCTACATATGATTAAACGAAAAGAACAGAGCTGTGAATAGGCATATCAGAAGTTGAATTATAGAGGGTAAGGGACGGTAAACTTGGTTCAAATTATGATTTAATTCTTTCTAACATGAAAAGTTGACATATTGCACCACCTAGTGGTACTGTGGAGATTTGCATTCCAAGTTTGCCTTAAATCTACACTGACACATTTCATCCATCATTATTTATTATAATGCCAAGAGAGAGATTTTTAACATGTTGAAAATAAATCTATGATAAAGGAGCCTTTGTGCTCCTTATATGTATATACTCAAACACATGTACTTTCTTTATTTTATTCCATAAATATGCCATCAAATGTTAGTCAATTAGCAGATCTTTAAGTTGTGGTGTTGATGATTCTGGATCTTCATAAAATCATTTTTTACATTTACTTTTCCACATGGACACCATGGTTATGAGGACAACCATTCCAAGAATCCCAAATACAACACTGATCTCAATATATGATGCGCCTGGTGGAAGACAAAAGCAAAATAGGTTTCTCGCTTACATTTATAATATTGCAAACCATTCCTTTTTCCAACCTAAATCTTAAAGCATCCCTTAAGAAAAGAAAAAATGCATCATGCCATGACCATGTATCATGTACACAATGGTCTCCACAGGAAAGAATTTGTCCATTCATTCTTGGAGAAGTCAAGAAGACTGGTAGGCACTTCTTTTACTGGTCTCTTTGATACCACAACAATTAACCCAAGATTCTTCTTAGCAACTTCGGGTCCTTCAGATCAAGGCTGGTGAGCACTTCTTTTGTTGGTCTCCTTGATAACACAACAAATCACCCAAGGGTTTTCTTAGTACCTATGGGTTCTTCAGGTCAAGACTAGTGGACATGCTTTTTGTTGGTCTTCTTGATACTACAACAGTTAACTCAAGGGTCCTCTAAGCAACTTTGGATCCTTCAGATCATGACTTGTGGGCACTTCTTTTGTTGGTCTCATTGATAACAACACAATTAACTCAAAGGTCTTCTTAGCAACTTTAGGTCCTCCAGGTCAAGACTGGTAGGCACTTCTTTTGTTGGTCTTTTTGATAACAAACCAATTCACTCAAGGGCCAGGGGGTATTCTTAGCCCTTTTGGGTCTTTTAAGCCATCTTTCCAAGCCTTATCTTCAGGTCTTTTGGGTTCCCACCAGGCATCCTGCAGCCACCTCATTTTATTAGCCTTCTAAAGAATCTATATGGTGACAGTTCTTTTTTCCACCTGCCCCATCTGTACATCTCCCACTTCATATTGATGTTAGTCACCTCTCCGAGGGAGCACTTAATTGTATCTTATTATTCTTATATCTTGTTATTTATATGTTTGATCTTCAATTAAATTGCGTTTGGTTCTTTTAAAGTTTGTGAGTTTCTTTAGATACTGGGACCTGAGTTGGGCTATTTTCTCTATCTCTTTTATGGCTATGACATCCACACATACTTAGTCCACATTTACACGTGAGCAGTTACCTGTGATAAACTGCAGACTGATCACAGTGGGTACACAGATCAGTAAAGAAAATGAAAAAAATCCAGCGCTTGTCAATGAAACTAACACTGGTCCCTCAGAGGAGTTTACTAAAGTAAACGGGCCCTTTGTTTAGAAAGTTTGGAGACCGCTGGTCTGGGAGACAAAACACATTTTTAGCAGAGACGGGAAGGGAAAAAACTCCTATGTTTCATTGCTGTCTGTGCTTTCCTGTCCCAGTGTTAACCTCAAATTATTGTATAGGTATCACAAGGACAGGAAGTGAGGTGAACTCTCACCAATGGGATCACAGACAGAAATAAAAATCTGGCAGAAAATGTAATGCCCCGTACACACGGTCGGATTTTCCAACGGAAAATGTGTGATAGGACCTTGTTGTCGGAAATTCCGACCGAGTGTAGGCTCCATCACACATTTTCCATTGGATTTTCCGACACACAAAGTTTGAGAGCAGGATATAAAATTTTCCGCAAACAAAATCCGTTGGCGGAAATTCCGATCGTGTGTACACAAATCCGACGGACAAAGTGCCACGCATGCTCAGAATAAATAAAGAGATGAAAGCTATTGGCCACTGCCCCGTTTATAGTCCCGACGTACGTGTTTTACGTCACCGCGTTTAGAACGATCGGATTTTCCGACAACTTTGTGTGACCGTGTGTATGCAAGACAAGTTTGAGCCAACATCCGTCAGAAAAAATCCTAGGATTTTGTTGTCGGAATGTCCGAACAAAGTCCGACCGTGTGTACGGGGCATAACTCTTCCCCTCTCTATCCAAACCAAAAAAAAAAATCTTGGCATGAGAGTCTGGGTACTTACGAGAACACTGATGCAAACATGCTGGCTTGGAGCAACAGCAGCTTAATGAACGTCCTGAATTTCTAAACTAGATTTCAAAATTTACTGTTAATGAAAATTACACAACAAAAATAATCAAGGGATACAAAGAGGTTAATATGGAATGTTTACACTGCTCTGAACACTCACTATTATTTTTTCATAATAAAAAGCCAAAGTACACTATACTGCCAAAAGTATGCAGAGACCCGACCATCACAACTACCTATATTCCCGCTTACACATGTAATTCCAACCAGCAAAAGATTGGGAGCATGTTCTCTATTTTTCGGTCGGAAAAAGTTCCTATCCGAAAATGCGTTCGTCTGTATGCAATGCGGACGCGCAAAAAATCACGCATGCTCGGAAACAATTCAACGCATGCTCGGAAGCATTGAACTTAATTTTCTCGGCTCCTCGTAGTGTTGTACGTCACCACGTTCGAAAGTTCAGAGAACTTTTTTGTGACCATGTGCATGCAAGGCAAGCTTGAGCGGAATTCCGTCGGAAAAACCAGATTTTTCCGACAGAAATACCCCTCGTGTGTACGGGGCATAAGGCCAAAAGAAGGGGGAAACCCGACCATCACACCTACCTATATGGCCAAAAGTGTGTGGAGACCCGACCACCACACCTATCTATATGGCCAAAAGTATGTAGACACCCGCAGTACTGTGCAAAAGTTTTAGGCAGGTGTGAAGAAATGCTCTAAAGTAAGAATGCTTTCAAAAATATATATACCGTATATATATATATATATATATATATATATATATATATATATATATATATATATTTAAATTATATTGTAATTGTTTATTTTAATCAATTTACAAAATGCAAAGTAAGCAAAAGAAAAATCAAAGCAATATTTGGGGTGACCACCCTTTGGCTTCAAACCACCATCACTTCCAGGACTCCTTCTTCTTTACACTGAAGATAGTTCTTAATAACATTGGCTGTATGTTTGGGGTCGTTTTCCTGCTGCACAATAAATTTGGGGCCAATCACACGCCTCCCTGATAGTATGGCATTAAGGATAAGTATCTGCCTGTATTTCTCAGCATTGAGGACACTATTGATCCTGACCAAGTCTCCAACTCCATTTGTAGAAATGCAGCCCCAAGCTTGCAAGAAACCTCCCCCGTAGTCACACCAAATATTGATTGGATTTGGATTTCTCTTCTGTTTATTTACTTTCCATTTGGTATATTGATAAACTATTAACACTTCTATTTCTGAAAGCATTCTTAATTTACATCATTTTTTTCACACTTGCCTAAAACTTTTGCACAGTAGTATAGCAATGCAGACAGTTTACATGAGGGGCACTGTTAATAATAAGGATCACCTTAGTCAATATGAGGAAAGACTTGAAAGGTGTTGATGCCAGCTGACCAAAGGCCACTGGCAGTAGTACAGGAGAGTAGGTGTTAGGAAATGTTAGCAAACATTTGGAAATTTTAGAACTAAGAAAACAGAAGCTAGTTTCATCACAGGAAGTGTCAACAGTTATTTAACTTCTCATAACTAAACCAAATTTTTATTCTGTGCCTGTCTGTGACGGGATGATGTTGTCCACCTTTGTTGTGCTGATTTTAGGTGAGTACATTTGCATGTCTTTTCTCAGTCAATTCCTGCACTGCATCTCTTTTCTTGGAGATTTCATTGTATCCCTCGCATGTCTTGGTGCAGACATGGTGTTAGGCACTACCTGTGGTTCTTCTGTGTGAAGACATCCCCGGAACACCTTATATCCCCTATGACTCAGGGATTTTAAGGTGTTCCTGGGATGGTTTGGCACAGATAGAATATTAGGCTTCCTTCTAACCAGTATCAGACCCTTGTACATTCTTGGGGATTTCGAGGTGTTCCTTGGATATCTTAACAAGAAGAACTGTGGTCTGATACTGGGCCACAGGAAATGCCTAATGCGTGTCTATGTAAAGACATCCCAGGAATACCTTGAAATACCCAATGAAGAACTGGGATCTGATACTGGGCAGTGGGAAGTGCCTAATACAGTGTCTGTACCAAAACACCCCCGGAACACCTTTAAATCCCCATAGAATCCTTCAGGATGCAAGGTGTTCTTTGGGATGCCTTGACACAGAAGAACCAGGATCCAGTACCGGACTGCGGGAAGTGTCTAGTACTGTATCTGTGCCGAGTCATCCAAGGAACATCTTAAAAAAAAGGAAGAACTTGGGTCTGATAATGGGTTTCAGGAAGTGCCTAATACCATGTTTGTGCCATGACATCGCGGGAACACTTTGAAATCCCCAAGAAAGGACCATGGTCTGATTCTGGTCAGTAGGAAATGCCTAATACAGTGTTAATGTCAAGACATTCCAGTAACACCTTGGAGATTTCAAAGTGTTCCTTGGGAAGTCTTGGCACAGACACAGTATTAGGCACTTCCTGAGGTCCAGTATCAAGCCCCTCTTAGTCTTTGCCAAGACATCTCAAAGAACACCTTGGAATCTCTAAGAACTCAAGTTGTTGCCAGAATGTATTTGCATAGACACTGCTTTAGGCACTTCCTGCTGACCAGAATTAGATCCTGGTTCTTTCTTGTGGATTTCAAAGTGTTCCTGGGATGTCTTGGCATAGACACGGTATTAGGTGGTTTCTGAAACCCAGTGTCAGATCCCAGTTCTTCCTAGGGGATTTCAAGGTTTTACTGGAATGTCTTGGCACAGACATGGTTTTAGGCACATCTGCAATCTGGTACCAAACCCTGGTCCCTCTTTGCCAAGACATCCCAAAAAAACACCTTGAAATCTCTAAGGACTCCTTGGGGATGCTCAGGTGTTACTAGAATGTCTTGGCATAGACCAGTAACGTATTTAGGTTTTGTGCTGTCCTAGGCCTGACTGAACTTGTGCGCACCTTAATTTAAATATGACCCACCCCTTCCTGTCAATGCCACACCCCTGGCTGTTTAAGACCCATCTGAAATTTTACGAGTGGGGACACTAGTTCTGAGGGCCTGGGGGGTGAGGGATGATTTTCTCTCGCTTCCTGTTTGGTTATGGGGCAGAAAGTGAAGGGAAATCTCTGCAATGGGACAGGGATGGTAAAAAATAAACTAACAGGGGCTATAACCCTCCCTTATGCTATCCAAAATTAAGAAAAAAAAGTGTTGCCTGTAGCTCTACTTTAAGCACAAATTTCTGATTATTTTATGGAGAGGACTAAGAAGATATAACCATGTCAATGGTGCAGCAGAAAACATATAGCACAGTGAGGAAGGTTTGTGGTCCAGGATGATAGTACAGTCAAAATTAGAAGCGCCCCCCCCCCCCTCCACAGTTGCGGAATGCCGGCTGGCCGCATACCAGAAGCAGTTTGCCTCCTTTATGGGGGTGCTAGACTAATTTGCCTCTCGGCCCAGTCCGCCCCATAAGACTTCCACTACACTAACAGTATAACGCAAGCCGTAAGGGACAGTTTCCATGCTGCCCCCCTGCAAAGTGCTGCCCTAGGCCTGGGCCTTGTCCATTTCTTCCTTGGGGATTTCAAGGTGTTCCTGGGATGTCTTGGCACAGACACAGCATTAGACACCCCATTGTACTCCAGTACTGGATCCTGGTTCTTCCATGTCAAGGCATCCCAAAGAACAACTTGCATCTTCATAAATTCCTTGAAGGATTTTCAAAGTGTTCCTGGGATGTTTTGGCACTAAAGGCACTTCCACTGGGCAGTATTGGAGCCCAATTCTTCCTTTGGGATTTCAAGATGTTCCTGGAATGTCTTGGTACAGACACAATATTAGACACTTCTGCAGTCCAGTACCAAACCCCAGTCCTCCTTTGCCAAGACATCCCAAAAACACCTTTACATTTTTAAGGACTCCTTGGGGATGTTAAGGTGTTACTAGAATGTCTTGGCATAGATAGTGTATTAGGCACTTCCTGCTGAACAGAATCAGACCCTGTGGACTTCAAATTGTTCCTAGGATGTTTTGGCACAGACATGGCATTGGATGCTTCCTACCTGCCAGTATTAGGTCCTGGTTTTTCCTTGTGGATTTCAAGGTTTTCCTGGGATGTCTTGACATAGACACAGTATTAGACATTTCCTGTAATCTGGTACTGGACCCTGGTTCTTCTGAGTCAAGGCATCCCAAAGAACATCTGGCATCCCTAAGGATTCCTTGGGGATTTAAAGGTGTTCCTGAGATGTCTTGACACAGTATTAGGCACTTCCCAAAGCCCAGTATCAGACCCTGGTCCTTTCTTGGGGATTTCAAAGTGTTCTAGGATGTCTTGGCACAGACATGGCCATGGGCACTTCCTGCTTTCCAGTACCAGACCCCAGTTCTTTTCTTGGGATTTCAAGATGTTTCTGGGCATAAACACAGAATTTGGCAGATTCTATTGCCTAGTATCAGGCCCCGGTTCTTCTGTGCCAAGATATCCCAAGAACATCTTAAAATCCCTGATTCTTCCTAGGAGTTTCAAAGTGTTCCCGGGATATTTTGGAGTAGACATGGTATTAGAAAGACACCCAACCTTGCATAAGTGCCAACATCTGTTGGCCTAGCAACTCTACCACAACCATCAAAACTTGGCCTGTGGACTTTTTTCCAGTAATTTAAAGACCAAGGGATTCTTCTCCTATTGGCGCTCTATATATCCTGTATAATAATAATATAATCTTGAGCAAGTGATGGTACTGATAATGCTCAATGGCTGCCAAGGACAGGCTCACTTGAATTTTAAATGTTACGCTATCAGAAGATTCACAGATACTAATTTTTTCTTTTCTGTTTTTCAGCTTTGGTTACATCAGAATCTGGTAAGTACCACGTAGGAGGTCTAGAATTTGTTTTTTTCCTATTAGCACCTCCAAGATCTTACCATGTAGCCTCATCCCAAAAGCTGAGGTCAAGAGTTTAAAAATTCCAGGTATTTATTTATGTATTTATTTTAAGCCTCTATTGCCACTATGCCGGTGTTCTTAAAAGCAGGAGATGGTGTGTGTGTGTGACATGATTGCATCAATTATTTCCACAATGTGATGACATATTACCGTAACTGTCAGTTTGTTGAGAAATCTCAACACTGGGGTTTCCAGTAAGACAATAACTGACGTTAAAGTCACTCATACTAAGAAGTAATGTAACTAGGTGGAACAAGTAATTTTTACTGCGCTATCCCAATAAATTAAATATAATAGAATACCATATATAGAGTGAAAAAAAGCCGCAACTATAATGTGAGACACACACACTTCATATAACATAAGGAAAAAGAAGCTGCGCTGGGTAATTTTAGTGATCCAAAAAAATAATTAAAATGACTTAAAAAAAAAATTATGCTTCATCTAAATGAATGGAGATATGAGAACTCCATGCAACACACTTTAACATAAATATTAAAATACAATCACCAGTGAAATGTGCAAAAAATGATTAAATATGAAAAAATAAATAAATAAAATAAAATTTCCAACAAGGTCAAGTCCACTCCAATGGGCTACTGAAAAGAAGCCCCACTGGTTATACAGTTCGAACTCATAGTGATCTTCCAAGTGATGATTTTGCAATCCTCAAAGTAGTAATGACATGCAACCGCAACAGCAAGGGAAATGAGATGGGGTGCAACAGAAAGGTACCTCCACCTGTAATAACACTGCCATTTACCAGCTTGTTAGATCTCTTGTTTAAGGAGAACATGCGTGCCTGTGGCTCTTAACCCCAGCCCTGGGTCTTTAAAACATGGATGGCTAGATGTCCTCAGACTCTCTGCTCGGGGTTTTCTCTGAACGGCAGATGTGCACTCATTCCCCATGAAAGGACATAAAAACTTCCATAGCGTAACACGTTTAAAAATATTTATTAAATTGAACAGTAATGCACTTACAGTTATGCTGAAAATATACAGCGTTGGTATAAAACATGAGCTGGCGGGCTCTCGAATGCTGCCATTTGCTTCCGGCACTAGCGCAGTATGTGGTGACGTCAGCACGCCACTCCACCCTATGCCGTTTTGTCAAAGATGACGTCTTCCAGGCCCCTGCTATATTTTCAGCATAACTGTAAGTGCATTACTGTTCATTTTAATAAATATTTTTAAATGTGTTACGCTATGGAAGTCTTTATGTCCTTTCATGGGGAATGAGTGCACATCTGCCGTTCAGAGGAAACCCAGAGCAGAGAGTCTGAGGACATCTAGCCATCCATGTTTTAAAGACCCAGGGCTGGGGTTAAGAGCCACAGGCACGCATGATCTCCTTAAACAAGAGATCTAACAAGCTGGTAAGCAGCAGTGTTATTACAGGTGGAGGTACCTTTCTGTTGCACCCCATCACATTTCCCTTGGTGTTGCGGTCGCATGTCACTACTACTTTGAGGATTGCAAAATCATCACTTGGAAGATCACTATGAACTGTATAACCAGTGGGGCTTCTTTTCAATAGCCCATCAGAGTGGACTTGACCTTGTTGGAAATTTTATTTTGTTTTTAATTTTCATATTTAATCATTTTTTGCACATTTCACTGGTGATTGCATTTTAATATTTATGTTACAGTATATCACATGGAGTTCTCATATCTCCATTCATTTAGATGAAGCATTTTTTTTTTTTAAAGTAATTTTTATTATTTTTTTGGATCGCTAAAATTTCCCAGCGCAGCTTCTTTTTCCTAATGTAACCAGGTGCCTTTTCTGCTTTTAGGGCCCCATCCAGGTGTCAAATTTTTGTTCAAAGGTGAATTCCTGCCAAACTTTTTTTTTTTTAGTTTAAGGGATAGAGTGAAGTATGGATTACAACCTCTATTGGATTCTTATTGCTCTGTTTTTCCACTGGGGGGATCTCCCATGACTTCCTGTCTCAGTGACACCACGGGAAGTGAGGAGAAGCATAGACAATACATAGTGGTAGCAAAGCCTGAAAATAATTCTAAACCTTTTCAACTCTATCGTAATTAAAAAAAAAAAAACAACAACATCATTTGACTGCAGTTTAAAGTGAAGAACCCATTTAATGGTGTATCTATTATTTTTACTTATGTTTTTTGTAGCTTTAGTCCGACCTGTTGTGACCTTCACTCCCCCATGGAGACGAATAATATCTGCGGACACAGTGACTATAGCATGTGACGTTGGCACTACGGCACAGGAGAATGAAACGTTTTATTGGTACAGAGATGAGAAACTGATGGACATCCATGAGCAGAACTTCACCGTCCCATCAGCTTCAGCGGTGTATAATGGTGGAGATTACCAGTGCCGGACCAGCACCAGTGATATCAGTGACCCTGTCTATCTGGATGTTCGTTATGGTGAGTTAACCCACTCTAAATACTTTGTATCTACATCAGACTAACCAAGATGGAGGCTCTGTATTCCTAATCATCAATGAGTGCCCTTCCTACAGTCCAAAGCTAGAATGAAAGCTTAATTGGCATGCACCCAAACTAATGCTTGCAGGGATTCATACAAACAGGTCCCAAGTTCTGTAAATGTGGGGAACATTAGAGTGTATATTTTTGTTTTGCAAACTTACAGCTTATTAGTAAAAACAGATTTACATAAAAATAAACAACTAAACAAAAACAAGCGTGCTTACATCAGCAAGTAAAGAAAACTGTTTCCTGACAAGATAACATAGAAAGAAACATATTTTAATGACAACAAAAAAGAGACTACAAACCCTGAACCTCAACATAAACACAATCCAGGCTAATGGGGCGTACACACGGTCGGACTTTTCGGCTACAAAAGTCCGACAGCCCGTCCGACAAACTTTCGACGGACTTTTGGCGGACTTGCGGCGGACTTTCTAACGAACGGACTTGTCTACATACGATCACACAAAAGTCCGACGGATTTGTACGTGATGACGTACACCGGACTAAAATAAGGAAGTTGATAGCCTGTAGCCAATAGCTGCCCTAGCGTGGGTTTTTGTCCGTCGGACTAGCATACAGACGAGCGGATTTCTGGGTCTGGCGGAGTTACGACATAAAGATTTGAAGCATGTTCCAAATCTAAAGTCCGTCGGACTTTTGTAGCCGAAAAGTCCGACCATGTGTACGTGGCATAAGAAACATTTTGAGATTTAATCGCCATTGGGATGCGATTCCAAAACCCCCCCATTAACTTCTCCCCCCACATCATTCACCCCGACTTCCACATCATTCACCTTGCATTCTGCACCAGCCACTCTCATTCCCTTCCCCTTCCCACCTCCCCCTCCACCATCATCCAATTCATCCCTCACTCCACCCCTCTGTGTCTGCCGACCTCCAGCCGCACTTCTGCCACACCGAGGAGGAGGGGTTGGCACCACCATACACGCTGGTCCAGCATCCTCCACTGCCTTCACTACACTACGAAAAACAATAGGTGCAGACGCAGACTTGACAACCACACTTTCTGACACTGACTGGAGAACCACAGACTGGGGGGACACTTACACCACAGCTGGCCTCACAGACACAGATTCTGACAGTACAGAGACACTAGGATCCCCTGGTACAACCTCCGCCAACCCAGACTCTTCTCTATACAGACGGAAAAAATTCATCCGCTGACACTTATTGTGCAAAACCTTGGGGCACCGGCTATAAGGGTGACCAACCTTATCACATAGGTTACATTTAATGATGTTACAGTCCCTTGCCAGATGCCCAGTTCCTGACACAAAAATCACTTCTGTTCTGGACAGTTAGAGGAGAAATGTCCCTTCCACATTTATGGCACACCTTAGGTTGACCAGGGTAGAAGACAGTAATCCTTTCTCTACCAATAAAGGCAGAGGAGGGCAAATGCTGGACCACCTTACCACACACACTCAGCCTCATTGACACTGACCACCCACCTGTCCAGATTCCTCTATGATCCACAATCTTTTTAAGGGGACACAACATTACACCAAACCTCCTCAACCAGACCCATAAATCCTCAGGGGGGTATAGACTCATTCCTTGTCAGGATAGTCACATTTTTTATCAAGGGCTGACGTGAGACAACTTTGGGGACAAGCCCCTTCCAGTCCGGCTGGCCCCCATATACATGCTCAAACCACTCCCAAAACAGATCCCGCGATTCTGGATAGACAAAGGACAAATCATACTTAAAGGAACCAGCCGGACTGATAAGAGCATAAATATCCTCCGCCTTAAATCCCATGGCTAGGATCATATCCACAACCATCCTCCTGATAGGTGGAATACCTCCTCCTTCCCACCTGAGCTGTACCACATTCCTGCGTTTAATGGAAGAAGGTGCATTAGATGAAAGTCGCATAACTGGCTCCCTTTCACAACCAGCAGCATGACTTTGTCCCGACACAGCCTTAACATAATTCCTAACTGGGACAGATGACACATTAACTGGTTGCATAGAAATATTAATTGGCTGCATAGGAACCTCTGAAAACTGGTTTGGTAAATTACCCACCACTTAACCCTCCCTCCTCCTCTCCAGCACAACAGTCCCGCTCACCATAGTCCCAGGAAGTACCACAGATACCAGCAGTCCTGTCATCAAGTAAAGTCTTCTGTTTAGGAAAAACACCAGCTGTTTCAGCATTCATACGGCTCTCCTGCTCTGCAGTTTCAATGTTCATGTGACATTCCTGCTCTGCACTGCTAGTGTCCATTTGGGACTCTTTCCATCCAGCTAATCCTGCATTCCCTGCTGATTGCAAGGCTCTGTTGGCAGGCGCAATCTCAGGAAAGTCCTCCACAGACTGAGAGAGATTTTCAGCAAGCACTCCTTTATCAAGATCCTCATCTGATGAGTCGGTGCAGCTCAAGGGAGATTCCATTTCTGTAATGGCCTGCAGCAATCTGCCATTTTCCTCAACCTCCTCCTAAGATGACCCAGGCTGCTGGGAAGGGAGGGGCCACCACGTGAAGCCACTTCCTTACCCCCATTAATACTGTCGCCGTTGCTATGGCATCCACCCTCTGGCTGGTACTGGCACAGGCACTTTCCTTCATCTGCTGGAATCTCTCCTCATTCTCACACTTTTCTCTGAACATACCGCTGCTCTCCTTCAGAGAGGCGACCAACTTCTCCTGCTTTTTCAATGCCTCTTCTAGAGACTTCAGCTTGGAAACTTCCCTCTTACTGTTTCCAGACTCACTGTGCAGGCATTTCTTTTTCCTGAGATCTTCTTTCATGACAGCAAGTTTCTGTTCACCACTTTATCCTGGAAGACTGGTAAGTACTCCTCTTGCATAGGGACAGGCCCACGATCCATTCCAGCTTGAGCACATGGAGTAGGCCTCAGTGCATCTGGGGAGCCTCCATCTTCACCTTATCCCCCCAACTGCATGGTGGTTGGGGGAGAAGCCTGCAGGACAGGCCCAGGGTTGATGTTTCCTCCAACTGAGAGCAAAGCAGAGTGAGCCAACGGCACCTTGCAAAACAGCACAACCTGGTGGAGAAGCTTCTCTGGTGCAGAGACTGATGTGGCTCGGTGTTTATTGTAAAGTCTTACAAAATGATGTGGTCTTAATTTAATTTAATATTATAAATAAATATTATTTTTCTATTTCAGCCTATGTCCTGCTGCAGAAGCCCTCCAGCATTTTTGAAGGGGACCCTTTAACTCTGAGGTGTTATAGCCCCCCAGGATTAAATGGCACAAACACAACATTCTATAAGGATGGTGAAGAGATACAATTCTCAGTCAATAACTCGGAGCTCTATTTTGATAAAGTAAACAGAAGTGCGACTGGGACATACAGATGTACTAAAACTGTCCAATTTGGGGAGTTCCGAAACAGCTCTTCTGAGACCTATGTCTATGTAAGAGGTATTGTATAAAATGAGCTCCATTCAACAAAGTATATTCAATGTTTTTTAAAAGAAAATCTTATCAGCTTAGGGCTGTGTTCACACCAGTGTGAATTGGATGCGGGTTTTACTGCATCCAACTTGCATGGCAGGAGATTGTGACCGGCTCTCTATGGAACCGTATCACACATCTCCAGAGCTTCTCCGGTGCAAATTGCACAGGAGTCCTGTGCATCTTCTGGTCCATTTCAGGTCTGAATTCAGCCAAAAATTTAGGCTGAAATCAGACCTGAACCAATGAATGGAGGCGCACTGGACCCCTTGCTGTGAGATGCTCCATTCCTCAGTGTGAACCCAGCCTTAAGTGCACCTAAAGCTATTGATAGGCTGTTTTTGCTGTTTGTGTCACAACCGGGATTCTGAGGGTTTCCCCCCATTCGTGTGCTGAGTATCAGGTCTGCACTCTTGATATGTTCATTATGAGGGGTTTCCACCAACCAACTGAGTTCCTGGGTCTGTACACCTGCTGTGCCCATTATGAGGGGTTCCCACCATCCCTGTACTGAGTTTTAGGATCTGTACACCTGCTGTGCTCATTATGAGGGGTTTCCACCATCCCTGTACTGAGATCTAGGGTCTGTGCTCCTGCTGTGCCAATTTTGAGTGGTTTTCACCATCAATGTGCTAAGTTCCTGGGTCTGCACACCTGCTGTGCCCATTATGAGAGGTCCCAGCCATCCCTGTGTTGAGTTCCCAAGTCTTTACACTTGCTGTACTCATTATGAGGGATTCCCACCATCCCTGTACTGAGTTCCTGGGTCTGTACACCTGCTGTGCCCATTATGAGGGGTTCCCACCATCCCTGTACTGAGTTCTAGGGTCTGTACACCTGCTGAGCCCATTAAGAGGGGTCCCCACCATCCCTGTGTTGAGTTCCCAAGTCTTTACACTTGCTGTGCCCATTATGAGGCATCTCCACCATCCCTGTACTGAGTTCCCAAATCTGCACATCTGCTGTGAACATTGTGAGGGGTACCCACCATCCCCGTTGGATTAAAAAAAAATTAAAAAATTGCAAAGAATGTAATAGGAGGAGTTGGGACACAAAAAGGTGGGTGGGAACATCCAAAACTCCCAAGTTGACAGGAGCAGAATCAAGAATTATGGCCAGGAGAGCTCTTTTCTGGAGCAAACAAGACATATAAGAAGCCAGGGGCTGGCTCAACCCACCAGGCTCTACAGTAACACCTGTAACAAACTATCGCTTTTAGGTAGACTGAATTTTTAAGTTTGAATGGTGTGCCTTTTAAATGTCCATTATATGTTTAGTAGGAGATGAGGTCAAGCCCTTGGTGACCTTCACACCAAACTGGAGAACGGTTATGTCCATGGACTCGGTGACTCTCATTTGTAATGTGGGATCTGCTGAACAAGAGAAGGAGACCTTTTACTGGTATAGAGATGACAGACTCATCTATAATTATCAACAGAACTTTACCATCCAGTCAGCTAATTGGAGATATGACAGAGGATATTACCAGTGCCGGACCAGTACCAGTGATATCAGCGAACCCGTAACGCTGAACATTAAAAACAGTAAGTTATACAGCTCATGTATTTGCTGGCATTTTATTTACCACCAATCCAATCCGTTAACAGCCTTTAACTCATTAACTGTCTTTAAGAACTTTAAGAACTGAGGGCCCTGTGTGTTTCATATTTTGTTAGATAATTATTGTTATGGGGTAAGCTTTTAAAGACTACTTAAACCAAATAAATATCTATGGTAGCACCTCCATTAATAACTAGTCTGATAAGGGTTTGGACTTCACACATGCCTAAGTTATGTTCCCCATGTGAGTGGAAGGTTAATCTTTTTCTGGAGAACTTCTTGCATTAGACTTTTATCTTTCAGGGGATCTCGTCTTACAGAGGCCCACCTCCGTATATGAAGGACACCCCTTGACCCTCAGATGTCTGAGCAGATCTTCATTTATTGTAATTAACACCACATTTTACAAGGATGACAAAATGATCAAATTCTCTACTTCTGACACGGAGCTCCATATCATGAAGGTGGACAGAAATGTCACCGGGATGTACAAATGTGTTCAACGATTACATTCAAAGCTCTATGACAAGAATGGAACCCCCATATCTTCCAAAACATTGTCAGATATATCTTATATAACTGTGAGAGGTAAGTCCACAAAAGGCCACTGCAGATTCAATCAAATAATAACTTTAGTACAGGGAAAGTAGGTTGAAGGCCAGACAGGTTGCAATGCAAGTGGTGGTTGACTATTGTGAAGACCCCAAGAAATAGAGGGACAGAATCTCAAGACTTTTTATCTTTTCCAATGGTCTACAGGAAAAAACCCTTCAATGCGCTATGGGGTTCGCCCTTGAGAGCTGAAAACATGAACGTTATCTCCAGTGCATGATAAGGTGTGGGATGGAGTTAGGATGGCTCAATGTGTTTCAGGGTTCCTTCCTCCTTTGTACGGGCTAAAAAAGGAAACGGGGGATGTTCAGTGCTTGATAAGTTTTAGAATACTGGCCTCTCCACTAATGGAGGCAGAGTGAAGCTGTAGGCTTGTGTTTAATTTTCATAGGATGCATTCCAAAACACTTTTCTTATTTGGAACTTACGGTGTCCTATGAAATTTAGCCACAAGCCTACAGCTTCTCTCCAATTCAATTGGTAAAAAGGCATCCAACATTCTAAACTTTATCACACACTGTTCATTAAGTAATAAGGTTTAGAATGTTGGATAGCCCTTTCCTACATTAAAGGCAGAAAGAAGCTGCCGGCTGGTGCAAAATTTTCATAGGATGAATTCCAGAAACATTTTTTCTTTGGAACTCCCCCTAAGAAAATTTGTCACCAGCCTACAGCTTCTCTCCACCTCCATTGGTGGAGAGGAAGTCAACCTTTTAAACCTTATCACACACTGTTCAGTGTGGGTAAAGATTTAGAGTGTGGACTTCCACTCTGCCAATGGAGGTGAAGAGAAGCTGAAGGCTTTTTTTTAGGTGGAGTTCCAAAAAAAGTTTATTTGTAACTCATCCTATGAAAATTTGTCAGGAGCCATTGGTAAAGATGCATCCAACACTCTAAACCTCATCATATGCTGTTACTGTGTGATGAGGTTTGGAATGTTGGGGGAGATGCCTCTCCACCGATGGAGGTGAAGAGAAGCTGTAGGCTTATGCTCAATTTTCATAAGATGCACTCCCCAAAACATTTCTTATTTAGAACTCATCCTATGAAAATGAAGTTTAAACCAAGTTTAAACTTTTTCTCCACTTCCATTGGTGAATAGTCATTTAACATTCTAAACCTTATCCACACTTTCAGTGTGGGGTAAGATTTAGGTTGTTGGTTTGCTCTCCACTAATAGTGGCAAATAGAAGCTGTAGGCTTGTGCCCAATTTTCATTAGATGCCTTCCAGAAAACATTTCTTTTTGGAACTCATCCTCAGAAAATTTGTTACAAGCCTACAGCTTCTTTACATCAACATCAGTGAATAGGCATCTAATATTCTAAACCTTATCACGCAGTGTTCAATTTGGGATAGGGTTTACAATGTTGACTTCCTCTCCACCATTGGAGGTGGAGAGAGGCTGAAGGCTTGTTTTCAATTTTCATAGGATTCGTTCCAAAAAACATTTCTTATTTGAAGCTCATTCTATGAAAATTAGTCAAGAGTCTAAACTTCTCTGAAAGTCCATTGGTGAAGAGACTTCCACCTTTCTAAACCTCATCACACAACGTTTAGTGCATAAGATTTAAAATAGAAAGAAAGAAGATGTGAAGGTGTGAGTGGCGCTACCTATATGTCATATAGTGCTCTACCAAATCACTCTATAGTAGCTAAGTATTAAAAGACACAGTGTTATTGTGGAATGAATTATAACAAAACAGTTTCCATAAAGGTGATAGTGTAATAGTTATCACACCTCACCTCCCCCAGTAGGTGAGTACTAAAACCTTCTAGGTGTGGACACCAATCCTACACAGGAGAAGTTATCACTAAAAATATAATGGCTTACAAGTTAGTGTATAAAACATCCAAACATGAATATCATGATTGTATAGTGATCCTCTGCTAATAACAGTGCCTATAGTGTCCAAACCCAAAATACAGGATGTGAGTGAACCCAAAAACCAAATCCAAATAAGAATGCAAAGAATCGCACCAAAAAACAAAAAAGTTATAAAAAATAGCACCAAAGTCGCACCAAAATGTAATTATCACACCATATACAAAAACATAAAGTGTATACATATAGTGTCCCAATCATAAAATCAAGGTGTATATAAACCCAAGATGCAAAAAAAAACAAAAAAATTCAAAAATCGCACCAAAAGACAAGGATCAGCACACATAGAGGGCGGGGGTTGGCAGTGCAGGAACCTGTTCGCGGTCCACCTGTCACCTGCCGGCGGTCAACAGGTGGACCTCGATTGACAGGTTGTTGACCCCCGGTGTAGGCTAATATTCAGTTTTCATAGGATGCGTTCCAAGAAACATTTCTTATTTGGAACTAATCTCATGAAAATTAATGAAAAGTCAACAATCTAAACCTTATCAAATACTGTTCAGTGTGGTATAAGGTTTAGAACATTGATCGTAGGCTTGTGCTCAATTTTTAGTAGGATCATTTCCCAAAAAAATTATTTGGAACTCATCCTATAAAGCTAGTCAAGAGTCACAACTTCTCTTCACCTCCATTGGTAAAGAGGCATCCATCTTTCTAAACCTCATTACATGCTGTTTAGTGTATGATGAGGTTTGGAATGTTGAGGGAGATGCCTCTCCACTAATGGAGAAAATCTAGGCTTATACTCAATTGTCATAAGATGCACTCCAAAAACCATTTCTTATTTAGAATTCATCCTATGAAAATTAATAACACGTTTCAACTTTTCTCAACTTCCATTTGTGAAGTCATCCAACATTCTAATGCCCCGTAGACGCGATCGGACATTGATCAGACATTCCGACAACAAAATCCACTGATTTTTTCTGACGGATGTTGGCACAAACTTGTCTTGCATACACACGGTGACACAAAGTTGGCTCGGAAATTCCAAACATCAAGAACACGGTGACGTTCAACACGTCCAACGAGCCGAGAAAAATGAAGTTCAATAGCCACTGCGGCTCTTCTGCTTGATTCCGAGCATGCGTGGAACTTTGCGCGTCGGAATTGTGTACACACGAACGGAATTTCTGACAACGGATTTTACATCTACATCGGTGAATAGGCATCTAAACTATGATGCACTATTCAGTGTTGGATAAGGTTTGGAACATTGACTTCCTCTCCACCATTGGAGGTGGAGAGAGGCTAAAGGCTTGTGCTCAGTTTTCATAGAATTCAAAGAGGCATCTACCATTCTGAACCTCATCACACACTGTTTAGTGCATGATAAGGTTTGGAATGTTGATGGAGATGTCTCACGGCCAGTGGAGGTTCAGGGAAGCTGTAGGCTTATGCTCAATTTTCAGTAGACTTATGCTCAAATTTCATAGGATGCGTTTCAAGAAACATTTTTTATTTGGAACTAATCCTATGAAAATGAATCACAAGTCAACATTCTAAACCTTATCATGCACTGTTCAGTGTGGGACAAGGTTTAGAATGTTGACTTCCTCTCCACCAATGGAGGTGAAGAGAAGCTGAAGGCTTGTGCTCAATTTTAAATAGGATTCAAACCAAAAAAATGTTTATTCGGAACTCATCCTATGAAAATTAGTCAGGAACCACAATTTCTCTCCACCTCCATTGGTAAAGAGGCATCCAACATTCTAAACTTCATATGCTGTTCAGTGTGTGATGAGGTTTGGAATGTTGGTGAAGAAGCCTTTCCACCGATGGAGGTTGAGAGAAGCTTTAGCCTTATTAAGTTGCATTCCAAAAAACATTTCTTATTTAGAGCTGAACCTATGAAAATGAATAGCAAATTTCAACTTTCATCGTATGCAAATTAGTCATGGCCCTTCAGCTTCTCTCTACCTTCTTTCATTGGATGAGTTTTAAATTAGAAATGTCTTTTGAACAACCCTATAAAAATTAAGCACAAGCCTACAGCTTCTCCCGACCTCCATTGGTGCAGAGGCTTTCTAACATTCAAAACTTTAACACTCACTGAACACTGCATTAAAAGGTTTAGAATGTTGGATGCTCTTCCACCAATGGAGATGGAGAGAAGCTGTAGGCTTATGACTTTTTTCACAGTCCAATCCTTTCAGTGACCATCTATAAGTCAATCTACAAGAGAAAACCTTTTCCCACAAGGTCCAGCACTTCCACATGTAGTGACCCTGAATCAGCTATGTTAGGAAAGCTTTAATATTACAGTTTTGCTCAAAATGAGTATCTTATTCTTTTTAGCCGTAGTCAGACCCGTGGTGACCTTCACACCCAACTGGAGAAATCTATTGTCTGGGGACTCGGTGACTGTAACGTGTGATGTGGGATCTGCCGTACAAAATCACCAGACCTATTACTGGTACAAAGATGAGAAAGTGCTCAGTGTCACTCAGAGGGAGTTCACCATTCCATCAGCATCCCAGAAAGATGGCGGAGAGTACAAGTGCCGCACCAAATCCAGCGACATGAGTCATCCCACTAGGCTGGAAGTCAGCGATGGTAAGCACGCAATTGTACACATTTCAAATCTGCTCGGATTTACTCCCTTTTGGTCTGTTAAATATACCATTGAAAGTGTTTTGTTATATCAGTTTCATATGAGTGAGGGAATATACTGCATTATGGTCACTAGATGGAGCTGCTGATCATAGGAAATCAATATGTAAAATAAAATACAGTCAAAATTTGTCACAGCTAGGTGAATGCGGGTGACGTTTTTCCAACCAATTTATTATACCTAGACCACAAGGTGTCAGTAATATTTTTCTGTTGTAGCTGAAGTCATCTTACAGCAAGACGCGCCTTCCGCTTATGAGGGAACCCCCCTAAATCTGAGATGTCACAGCCGCTCTGAATACAACCGGATCAACACAGCCTTCTACAAGGATGATGAGGAAATACAATCCTCAGCCACTGACTCTACGCTACGTATCGAGCAGTTAAACAGACAAGCCACCGGGAACTACAAATGTTCACAGGTCCTGGCGGATGAGCTTGGATTCTTTGATGAGGATTCTGCAGAGATCTATATTAATGTAAAAGGTATGATGTGCAAGATGTTCAAATTGTATTGAAGTGCTTTAAAATCAAATGGTCAATCTACCCAAAAGACAAACTTTAGTCAAATCTGGAGCTGAGTCAGCCCCTCATAATAGGCTAGTCAGGTATACAGACCCAGGAACTTATTAGACATTTCACCAATAGGTTTGATGTCAACCATCCTCATGGTGGTCATAACGCAGAAGGATCCTGTGTTGGAACTACACAGAGAAGGCCGTTAGGTGCAGCTCTAGTTCAGTTGGTTGCAATAGAGAGGAGTAATCTAATCATGGGAATCTAATTTTATTCGGTTAACACATTGGGATTTGGGGGATCAGAAGAGTATCTGTAGCACATCAGAAGGACCCGTTCCTCCAGCAGATATCAGTGATGCCACATTGCCAAGTCTTGGCTGGGTGATAAGGAAGGAAGACTGAAATACTTTGGTTTTTATTGAAAAAAAATTAATTCCTTATAACAATCTACATTTATTTATGTTTTCAGAAACCACAGATGTCACAGACACGGCTTCTTCAGGTCTGTATTTATTAACATCAGTAATTGTCTTTTTATAGATGGCAGGATAGGAAATGTAGAGAAAGGTAGTATACTTTCAGCAGTCATAAAATTTCCATTTAGCCTCTGCATCTGTTTACATCACCATGTTATTTTATTGGTTGTATTATATCTGTAAAATGAATTGTGACCACACACAAAACTTCTTGAGACGGGGGTGGGGGTAATTATCAGTGAGATAACAGAAATCCAAGATACTTATCAATAATACATCAAAGTGATCCAAGATGGAGAGAAAGAAGGGGAGATAGAGGGTGCAAAACCATAGGAGGGAGAAGGAAGGGAGTATGCATGAAGAGATGAGGAAAAAGCTAGAGGGAAAGAATAGAGGTTGGGGAGGCAAAGGAAGGAAGAGAAGGAAAGGGAAAGGAGGAGAAGGAAAGGGAAGGGAGGAAAGCAAAGATAAGAGTACACACGAAGATGTAAAGTAAGAGAGAGGGAAGGGAAGATTCAGATGTTGGGGAGGTAAAGGGTGTAAAACCACAGGCGGGAATGGAAGGGAGGATAGAAAGGGAAGGAATGAAAGATAAGAGTACACACAAGAAGATGTAAAGAGAGAGCGAAGAAAACTATAGAGGGTAAGGGAGGTGGCAGGTGCAATACCATAGAAAGGGAGTAAAGGAAGGAAGGGGGAGAAGGGAAGGGAGGAAAGAAAAGAGGGGAAGGGAGAGAAGAAAGGAAAGAAGTAAGAGAATAAAGGAAGGGAGAGAAGGGAAAGGAGAGTGGAATGGAAGAGCTGAAAGGAAAGGAGGGCAGAAAGGAAGAGAGGAAAGGAGAAAAGGAAGGGAAGAAAGGATGTAAGGGAGAGAAGGGAAAGGAGGGCAGAAAGGAAGAAAGGGAAGAAAGAAGGGAGGGAAGTAAAAGGAGGGCAGAAAGGGAAAAGAGAAGAGAAGAGAAGAGAAGCGAAGAGAAGAGAAGAGAGCAGAAAGGAAGGAAAAGCAGAGAAGGGAAGAGAGAGCAGAAAGGAAGGAAAAGCAGAAAGGAAGAGAAGAAAAGGAGAGAAGGGAAGAGAGGACAGAAAGGAAGAGAAGGAAAGGAGAGAAGGGAAGAGAGGGAAGGGAAAGGAGAGAAGGGAAGAGAGAGCAGAAAGGAAGAGAAGGAAGGAAAAGGAGAGAAGGGAAAAGAGAGCAGAAAGGAAGAGAAGGAAGGAAAAGGAGAGAAGGGAAAAGAGAGCAGAAAGGAAGAGAAGGAAGAAAAAGGAGAGAAGAGAAAATAGAGCAGAAAGGAAGAGAAGGAAGGAAAAGGAGAGAAGGGAAGAGACAGCAGAAAGGAAGAGAAGGATGGAAAAGGAGAGAAGGGAACAGAGAGCAGAAAGGAAGAGAAGGAAGGAAAAGGAGAGACGGGAAGAGAGAGCAGAAAGGAAGAGAAGGAAGGAAAAGGAGAGAAGGGAAAAGAGAGCAGAAAGGAAGAGAAGGAAGGAAAAGGAGAGAAGGGAAAAGAGAGCAGAAAGGAAGAGAAGGAAGAAAAAGGAGAGAAGAGAAAATAGAGCAGAAAGGAAGAGAAGGAAGGAAAAGGAGAGAAGGGAAGAGACAGCAGAAAGGAAGAGAAGGAAGGAAAAGGAGAGAATGGAACAGAGAGCAGAAAGGAAGAGAAGGAAGGAAAAGGAGAGAAGGGAAGAGAGAGCAGAAAGGAAGAGAAGGAAGGAAAAGGATAGAAGGGAAGAGAGAGCAGAAAGGAAGAGAAGGAAGGAAAAGGAGAGAAGGGAAGAGAGAGCAGAAAGGAAGAGAGAGCAGAAAGGAAGGAAAAGCAAAGAAGGAAGAAAGGAAGGAAAGGAGAGAAGGGAAGGGAGGGCAGAAAGGAAGGAAAAGCAAAGAAGGAAGAAAGTAAGGAAGGACTTATTTCCCTCCACTCTGGGGTATCCACTCAGATACACTATGCTTGCCCTCTCGCTGCATTTTTAAATTTGGAAAATGTTGGGTAGCATTGTACTTTCATGTATTTTACCACATTGTATATGACCTATTGTTTCACCTATGCAGTTATTTTCGGTCTATACAAACACTGATTGTATTAGATTTTTCTGGAGACGTCCATCATCCCTGTGCTGTGTTCCTGGGTCTGGATACCTGTTGTGCCCATTATGAGGGTTCCCACCATCCTTGTGCTGAGTTCCTGGGTCCACATACCTGCTGTGCTCATTATGAGGGGTTTCCACTCCAGGAGGTAGGCTTTAATTAGTGCATCATTTTGTATTCATTTTGTAGCTTTAGCCCGGCCAGTGGTGACCTTCACACCCCCATGGAGACGTATATTGTCCAGGGATACAGTGACTATAACATGTGACCTCGGTACTACGGCACAGGAGAATGAAAATTTTTATTGGTACAGAGATGAGAAACTGATAGACATCCATAAGCAGAAATTCACCATCCAATCAGCTTCAGTGGAGGCTAACAGTGGGGAGTACCAGTGCCGGAGCAGCACCAGTGACATCAGTGACCCTCTCTGGCTGCAAGTTACTCAAGGTGAGCAATAATAACAGTGTGTGACTGTGGGGGGGCATTAGAGTGTAAGCTCCTCTGGTACAGAGACTGATGTGACTGGCTCAGTGTTCTCTTTACAGCACTGCGGTATATGTCAGAGCTATATAACTGTATAATAATAATAATGTTTTGTGACTATGACAATGAATAAGACATTAGAGTGTAAAGTCCTTTGGTACGAATGCTTCGCTATTCCCTCTCTGGTGCTATCTCCTGCTTTTTAATGTGCTGAATAATATTTTTCCATTTCAGCTGAAGTCATTCTCCAGAGACCCCCCAAGATTCGCGTAGGGGACCCCCTAACTCTGAGATGTCACAGCTCACCTGCTTGGGTAGAACCAACCTTCTACAAGGAAGAGGAAGAGATCCAATCCTCACGTAATAACTCAGAGCTCCACTTTGATAAAGTTGATAGAAACACGATCGGAACCTACAGGTGTGATAAAACCTATTACCATAAGAAGTACAGCGTTCCCATCGGCTGGATTTCTCATACCTACGTCTATGTGGGAGGTAAGTTGTGGTTTTGTGTTTATAATTTTAAAGTTTCGAGCAATTAAAAAAAAAAAAATTGGAAAATGAATTTTGTAATGACGTTTTTAATGTGTTACATTTTATATGACATTTTATTGTTTGGGGTCATTTACTTCAATTTTTTATAAATTAAGAAGCAGAGTACTTTTTATGAATAGGCAAAAAAATAAGGAGTCTGGTCATTTCCTCATTGAGCCCCTTACTGTCCATGTTGTGTTTAGAAGGAGATGAGGTCAAGCCTCTGGTGACCTTCACACCCAACTGGCGGACTATCCAGGAGTATGACTCGGTGACACTGACATGTAACGTTGCGTCTACGAGACAAGAGAAGGAGACCTTCTACTGGTACAGAAACAATGAAATGATCCTCAATAATCAGCAGACCTTTACTCTACGTCAGGCTAAACTGAAAGATGACAGCGGTTATTACCAGTGCCGGACCAGCACCAGCGATCTCAGTGACCCCGTCAAACTGGAAATTGAAAAGGGTGAGTCTATAGCTATAGACCAGTAATTTTCAACCATTGGACCGCAGCCTAAGGCCAGGCCAAGCCATCCCTTTTGTCAGTCTGGGGACCACCATCCCAATTACACCAATGATTTGGGGACCTATTCTTCTCTGGTGGCCGCTATCCCACTTCCATCAATGATATGGTCTGCTACTCCTGCCCAGGGGTCACTATCCCACTAACACCAGTGAATTAAGGTGCCATTTTCCCCTGGGGACCACAATCACACTGACACCAAAGATTTGTGCTGCTACTCTCTCCTTGGGGCCTCTATCCCACCGACACCAATGAACTGATAAACTGTGTTCACCTGAGGGCCACAAACCCAATGGCAGGGCTGGTGCAAGGATTTTTGACACCCTAGGCAAAACCAAATTTTGCCGCTCCGACCCCTGACTCCACCCCCTTTGCCCTGCCCATGTAACCTACCTGACCATTACACTGACCTATCTGGCTCCTACACTGACCTACCGGACCACTACGTGTTTATATATATATATATATATATATATATATATATATATATATATATATATGAAACGAATGTGAATATACTAAAAGAATTCTGAAAACAAATTATTCTAACATAACGAATATGACAAAACAAAATGAATAACTTTATGAACTAATTCAAAATGAAACAAACTTTTCTGACGAATTTAAAAATGAATTTGACAATGAAATAAATTTGAAAATGAATTTGAATTTAAAATGGAAACATTTTGCAATAAGTACAGTAAGGTATAAAAGTGAAATAACATAATGATTCTACTTAGGCTGTTTTATAGACTAGAATAGAATAAAAGAATACAAAATAAAAGAATAGGATAGAATAACATATAAAATAAAACAGAGTAAAATAGAATAGAATAAAGTAAAATAAAATAAAATAGGTAGAGTATAGCCATCTCCAAAATGTGAAACATGTATACACAGTAACGTACGACACAAATCCAAATTTACAAAAAGAATCCAGATCTACAAAACAAATTCCGAAAACGAATCATTATAACATAACGAATATGACGAAACAAAATTATTAACTCAACGAACAAATTCAAAATGAAACAAACTTTTCTGTCGAATCTGAAAATCAATTTTAATTTGAAAATGAAATGAATTTGAAAATGAATGGAATAAATACAGTAAGGTATACAAGTGAAATAAGATAATGATTCTAGTAAGGCTGCTTTATAGACTAGAATAGAATATTAAAAAAAAGAATAGAACAGAAAGTAATAGAATAGAATAAAATAGAAAATAAAACCGAATAGAATAGAAAGAAATAGTATAAAATAGGTAGCGTAGAGCCATCTTCTGAAACATGTATATACAGTAATATAGGAAACAAATCCAAATTTACAAAAAGAATCCAAATACGGTATACTAAACAAATTCCGAAAATGAATCTTTCTAACATAACGAATATGACAAAAACAAAATTATTAGCTTGAACGAATCCAAAATGAAACAAATGTTTCCCTCGGGCACATCTCTAGCGAGCTGTGGGTTGTAAATCGCTAAATGAGCCTCAATTGGTGTACAGGCAGTTGAATAGTAAACTTCATGCAAAAACCATTTTCTCTGCTTTCCCTATTTAGGGACTGTGACAGACAGTAATCAAATAGTGAGAGCTAATCTCCCCAGTGGGGTCACAGATGGCTGGTTAAACCTGTCAGAGGTCCTACACTTCTCCAATCCAGCCACAAAAAAGGACACAAGTTGTCTGGAGCTTCATTGACCCTCTTGGATAACTTTTGGGAAATTCCTTAGATTTATGGACTTTTTTTTTTTTTTCAGCTGATCTGATCCTTCAGAGGCCCACCTCCATCTATGAAGGGGACTCCCTGACCCTCAGATGTTACACCATGTATGCCTTCCGTGCAGTGAACACAACGTTCTTCAAAGACGATAAAGAAATATTTTTCTCAGCCTCCGATATTGAGTTCCGTATTGATAAGGTAGACAGACGTGCGACTGGGACATACAAATGCACCCAACGGCTTCAACGCACGTCTCACTATGATAACACTCCCAAACCTTTTGAAACAAAGTCAGCTACAGCCCATATAACTGTGCGAGGTGAGTTATGACTTTTTCTATGTTCAGGTCCCTAGAAGACTCATATTTGGCTCTTGTTGTTGGCTCACTGATTTCCCTGGAAGTCTGTATGGGGGGGGATTTACTAAAACTGGAGCACTCAGAATCTGGTGCAACTGTGCATGGTAGTCAATCAACTTCTAACTTCACCTTGTTAAGTGTTGACAATAAAACCTGGAAGCTGATTTGCTTCTATGCAGAGCTGCACCACATTTTGCACGCTCCAGTTTTAGTAAATCAAGCCCTTTAAGTCGTTAAGTCAAAATTACAGGCATCCCCTGCAGTCTTTGACTTTATGGGAGACTTTCGGAGGTTCCCGAGGTCAAAGAAATGCTGGGTCTGTTCCTTTCCTTGCTACAACACTAAAAGCCCATACACACGATAGGACTTTGTACAAACTTTCCCGTGGATTTTTGTACAAAGGGCGTCGGCCATAAACGAATTAAGCATACACACGGCAGGACTTTTTCAGCCAACTTTCACCAAATCACGTGGTTTTTCAGCTCTTTACCGCCACCCTTTGGTCAACTTCTGTATTGTTGTCTGATCTTTTGCATTGGTTCTGAGCATGCGTGTTTGTACTTTGGACTAAGGTCCTATGGACTTGTGTACACACAATAGGATTTTGCACCATAGGACTTTTGTTGCCGGAAAGTTTGTCTGTTTGCACAGCCAACATTTGTCCAATGAAAACCGAAAAAGTTTGTCTGATGGAGCGTACACACGGTAGGATGTTGCCTTAAAACACCTAATTTGAATGTTTGTTGTCAAAAAGTCCAATCGTGTGTATGGGCCTTATGGGATGCTGTCCATTAAAACTGCATGTAAATTTGTGCAAATGGTGCAAAATTGAAAAAAATGAACAAAAATTGAAAAAATTGAGAACCACCGTATTACATTCATCTTGTGTCCTTGACTGGGGGTTCCACTCTGATCAATGTCTGAATGGTGAAGTATCTCAATTCTGTTAACACAATTTATCTGGGGTATGTTTAAAATTCTCTTCTACCCCCATACACTCTTGCTTTGGTATATCCAATTCATCTGCCGAAGAATATAAAGGGAATACATAAGATCTAGTGAAGTACATATGATATGGTCCAAAAATACTCTCAATATCTACTTTTGCAGCTGTAATTAGACCAGTGGTGACCTTCACACCCAACCGGAGAAATCTTTTACCTGGGGACTCCGTGACCCTAACATGTGACTTGGGATCTGCCGTACAAGGTGACCAGACCTATTACTGGTACAAGGATGGGAAAGTGCTGGATATCACTCTCCGGAAATTCACAATCTCATCAGCTTCTGGAAGAGATGGTGGAGAGTACAAGTGCCGCACCAAATCCAGCTACATCAGTTATGCCACCAGCCTGGAAGTCAGTGATGGTAAGAGCACCACGGTCCAAGAGTGCATACTCGTCAACCACAGGAGTTATCATTTGTGATGAACAAATCCGCTATAGGGATCCCCAGAATTAGTATAATCTGCCTCTTAGATGGGGTGATCCTTCATAGATTTATAAGTTTAAGAAGGATTGTGAGCCCCTTTCAGTCTACATCAGTTTTTCTCAACTCCAGTCCCCAAGGCACCCCAACAGGTCATGTTTTCAGGATTTCCCTCAGATGAAACAGCTGTGGTGATTACTAAGGCCGTGAAACTGATCAAATCACCTGTGCAAAATAATGGTAAGCCTGAAAACATGACCTATTGGGGCGCCTTGAGGACTGGATTTGAGAAACACTGGCCTACATCATAACCGATCCTGATAAAGGTATCTACATCATGACAAAACATAATCATAAGAAGGTTTAGGTCAGATGCCATGGATCCAAAATCAATTGGATCTGAAGGGGCCAGGCATCATGAAAATCCAAAAATAGTCAACGGGCTTCAGGGGTTTTGAGGGGCCTTCATCAGGGCTCAAAGTTGCTGGTTGAAAAAAAGGTGGTGTCCAGTTTTTATTTTCTCAGTTTTTGGGTGGGCACCCACAAATCTGATGACCTTCAAAGACTCTGGTGATGAGATGTTCCTCAACCAGGGTCTCCATCATCCTTCACAAAGTTGTGATTATTGCTGGCATAAACAGCATATCATAAACAACTCGGCCCTGCCAATGACCAAAACCCTTCGTAACACTAGAGTAAAAAAACAAAAAAACAAAACAAAAGAGGGCGTACCGGCCTAGTGCATTATCCCACAGCCTTTATTAAAACAGCATAAAATATACTCACAAACACATGAATTAAAAAAATGTATTCAGTTATTCGGCCATAGCCCAAACGTCCCGAACTCGGCAGGCGTCACAGATCGGGGAGACCTCACTGGGATCCTAACTGGTTGACACCTTTCAAAGGATATATCTTCTTCAAAGCCTAGTTAACTGCATTCTATCAGATCAAAGATCAAGCCATTCTGGGCTGTCCAAGGGGATGATAACAATCACTTTAGTAACATTGTGGGACTTATAAAATATTTATAGACTACAGTGTTTACATTGCGCGTTTTGTATTTGACAAGGAGCCAGCCTTGCAAGATGGCCGGTCTGGGGCTAATTATATGCAAGGTGATGGAATTGTTTTCCCAGTAAAGAAATTATTGATGAAAACAATATTCATTTATTTATATTTATTCAATTATTCACATTTCAGGTCCCACCAATGAAGTACATACACCTGGAACTTCAGGTATGTATTAAACTTGTTTTTAATTTACATTCAGTTATTGTGTTTTTGCTGTTCAGAATGAAAGAATCAGGGTAG
Source organism: Lithobates clamitans (assembly GCA_037952925.1). Lineage (NCBI taxonomy): Eukaryota > Metazoa > Chordata > Amphibia > Anura > Ranidae > Lithobates > Lithobates clamitans. Next base: position 16,999 of record JBBGZY010002776.1, on the reverse strand, counting down.
GAGCGGGGAGTAAGAAGAAGCCGGGGCTCAGAGGGAGGTAAAGGGGGGTAGGTCAAAATGAAATTGAGATAGAGGGGAGAAAGAGAGAGTGGATGGAGAAGGTGGGCGCAAAGTGGGAGGAGTGGGTGAGAGAGGGGGCACAGAAAAGGGTTAGAAAGGGAAGAAGAATGGTGTAGAGTAGGTGGAATGGTTTAGAGAAATGGCAGAGCTGGGGGAGGGAGGTGAGGGGAGGGATGAAGAGAGAGGGGGTGGAGGGGGGAAGGGGGGTGAGAGAGGAGGCAAAGAAGGAGTAAGGTGAGAGGAAGAGATGGGAAGAAAAAGGAGGAACAATGGTGTAGAGTAGGGGGGAATGGTTTAGAGAAGGGGGCAGAGCTGGGGGAGGGAAGTGAGAGGAGGAATGAAGAGAGAGGGGGCAGATAAGAAGGGGAAGTGATGAAGAAAGGTGAAAAGTAGGGGGAATGGTTTAAAGAGGATGGCAGAGCGGGGGAAGGGGGGGCTAGTAAGAGAAGGAGAGATGAAGAGAGAAGGGGAGAAGAGTAGGAAGAGGGGAGGAAGAGTTGGAGGAGTGGGTGAGAGACGGGGCAGAGAAAAAGGGGAAATAAGAGAATGAAAGGGGAAGAGATGGGCAGAAGGGGAGGAAAAAAGATGTGTAGTAGGGGGAATAAGGTGGTCATAAGTATTAATGATTTTGCTGCCTTGAGGTATGATTGGACATTTACTCTCTTATGTCTCCTTTGGGATGAATTTTCAGGCACAAACTGAGTACGGAAACCTAAATGAAGCAACAAACACCACCAGGCTCTAAACACGAGCAGTGACAGAGTCCATCAAAGCAATAACAGAATTCACTGTACTGAGCTCTCACATCCTCGTAAGACCCTGTGCTTGTATATTCATAATCATGCAGAAGAAACATTAATCTGAACTTTGCTTTCAAACATTGTTGCATGAACCTCTGCTTAAATTAATGATGACCATGTAGAATCCAGATTGAGTTGAGTATGTAACCTATATAACAACCTCTTCTTCTATACCAAGGACCAAACAGTGTTCAAGGCTGAGTTGATCACCACCATAATTGAAAAGGTAACTCCTGTTCATTAATGGCCATCATTTGTACAAAGTACTGCGCTCTGCCATCAGGCATCCTCAGGAGAACCTCTTCTTCTTTGCCAAGGACCAGAGGTTAAGGCTGTATAGGTCTCAGCCATAATGGCAAAGGTATCTCTCGTTCATTAATGGCCATCATATGTACAAAGAACTGAGCTCTGAGACCAGACATCTTCACGAGAGCCTCTTAATTTTTACCAAAAACCTAAGAGTGGTCAATGCGGAGTTGACCTCCATCATAATAGCAAAAAGTATCTTTTGTTCATTATTGGCCATCATTTGTACAAAGGACTGAGCTCCGCCATCAGGTTTCTTCATGAAAATCTTTTCTCCTTTACCAAGGTCCAAAGAGTGGTCAAGGCCGAGTTGACCTCCACCATAATTGCAAAGGTATCTCCTGCTCATTATTGGCCATCATTTGTACAAAGGACTGAGCTCTGAGATCAGACATCTTCATGAGAACCTTGCCTTAGCCCTTGACAGCCCAGTAAAAGTTATATTGACTTCAAACATTCTTCCAATGTCTTCTAGACCAAACTATTGTAAGAGGCTTTGGTAAAACACATTTGTTGGTCTTCAGTGAACAGGAAAAGTGTATCACTTTCCACTATTGTGGAACAGAAGCGCACAATCCTTAATGGGAACGGCTATGCCCAGAGTAAGACAGATATGGATTCTTAAAGGGGATGGAAGGTTCTTATAGTGAAAGTGTCATAGAACTTTCATTGGTGGTACAAAATCAAGTCAACCTCTTCATTAGGACTCCCACCAAACCATAGTGGCAAAATGATTATGGCAGCCATCCTGTTCTACAAATAGAGAGTGCACACCTATAAAATGGTCAGCTTCCTGATTTTTACTATCAATAAAAGTTCTTTGTTGACCTTTACACCCACTATTTTTTATTGGATGCTTTCCTACCTATCTGTGAGCATATTCTTTCCCATAAGAGATTTTCCTCTCATGTTCTACGCTAAGGACCTTATACTGTCCTTGTGCTCAAGACAAGCATCCTATAGGCACAAGGATCTCCTTAGCTTTTCTTGCGGAATGTTGTAAGTTAGCACCTACTGGCGTCTTTTGCATGCTTGGTGTCAGATTAGCACAATATGCTTTTTGTTTAACCATAAACCGAACAATAATGCTTCATATATTATCAAAGGAACAGGTCTTCTTGAAAGCTTAACCTTCCCTCTACCCACCCACTGGTACTCACCTTTGCCAAGCTCCACTGCCAAGTGTCAGAGAAGTAAACTTGCATACAATATTCTCACACCATCCACCAGTAGTGAGCACACAGAGCTTCTTACCAGAATAATTTGACTCCCATTAAACTTGTTATATAAGGCCTCCCAGACCTCATTTGCACAGCCAACTCAGCAAGGTCACCTTCATCTGACCACATCCGCACTGTAGGTTCGACAGGGCTACCTTCCTAAATGTCACTCCCCACCAGCAGTCCAGAATCATTCAACCTTCATATGTACTCCGCTCTGAATAACCTCATGGTGCAGAATAACCCAACTATTTATTTATTAAAATTATTCACTCACATTGCGACAGAAAAGATAAGCATATCATAAACTCCAAATGCAATTTCCCGAAAAGCTTGCAGCGGTCTTTAGCGTGACGTCACACATCACGTAGACTGATCCCTATGCGTTTCGTCCTATAGTGACATCATCGGGACTGTGCAAAAGGAGAAGTCCTTCTTTCCTGTTAAACCCATATTTAGGTTGTCCACAGGCCCCATCCCACCCTCTTACTGACGCCAGGGGTTCATCCCCTGTGGGCTCCATTCTGTTTTATTTTATTTTTTTTATTGGTATGGCTGTGCGTGGCTCCTCTCGCACAGCCACATCGTTCGTTCACAGGACTTTATGAATGAAAAAAACGACAAGTCCCATCTGCCACCACATTAGAGAGACTCATAATGGAGCACAAGTGTGGTGACGTCACCTCCCTCGTAGTCCATCGGTACGTTCTTCAGCCCCATAACTGAAAATCTGTACCCAATTACAGAACATCAGCTGGAGGGAAAGTCTGCAGGATCCTACGCATTGCATCCGCCATCCACTTATCAAAGTTGCAAGAAAAAAAATAAATGCATCTTTTTTATTAATCAGTATTGGCTCGTTTATTATCCAGCCCCTCCTTATTGGATTGTAAATTCCCAAGAGCAGGCCCTTCCTAATCCTCTTGTATTGAATTGTTGCTGTATTGTATTCATGTATATTGTTAAGTGTTGTGCATACTGCTGGCGCTATATAAATCCTGTATAACAATAATCTTTTTGAAAAACATGGAGTTAGCCTTTAAGGTCCATGCCGTTGCCAATACAAGGTCAATGAATTCCTATGTGACCTTGTTTATGCCTGGCTGTTTGCGACCAACTACTACATCCTGGAAAAAGGGAGTTCATGTCCTTAGCGGGTATTGATGAAGGCTCTGACAGAAGGATGGAGGAGTAGCGCAAGGCTCAGAGGGAGTATCAGTGGGTGAGAATGTGACTGGATGGGAAAAATTTAGAGCATCAGAAGCCAGCAATCTTGCCACGCACAGAAAAATACTAAATTATTACAGAGCACACAGCCACCATGGAGGGCATACAGAGACTAATGTCATCATCACTTATCTCTTTGTTCAGTTATAGGACTGCTCAATATATTGTCAATATATACAGCATGCTAATATAAGAAAACCTCTCTAGTATACCTCTTGTTGGAGATCTCCTTCCAGCCCAAGACAAATTGAACTGATCTCAGATGCCCATGTACACCGGGCTCCAACCACATGAAATGCGTCACACTAGAACAGGGTTTCTCAACTCCAGTCCTCAAGGCGCCCCAACAGGTCATGTTTTCAGGCTTGCCATTATTTTGCACAGGTGATTTGATCAGTTTCACCGCCTTAGTAATTACCACAGCCGTTTCATCCGAGGGAAATCCTGAAAAACACGACCTGTTGGGGCACCTTGAGGGCTGGAATTGAGAAACACTGCACTAGAACAATGTTTCTCAACTGCAGTCCTCAAGTAACCCAAAACAGTCCATGTTTTCAAGTTTTTTTTTTCCCCTCAGATGAAACAGCTGTGGTAATTACTAAGGCAGTGAAACTGATCAAATCACCTGTGCAAGAACATGGAAAGCCTGAAAACATGACCTGTGGGGGGGTACTTGAGTTGAGAAACATTGCACTAGGTACAGGGGTTTCAAACTGGTGGCCTTCCTGCTGTTGCAAAACTGCAAGCCCCATCATGCCTCTGCCTGTGGGAGTCATGCTTGTAACTGTCAGCCTTGTAATGCTTCATGGGACTCGAAGTTTCACAACAGCTGGAGGGACGCCAGTTTGAGACCCCTGGACTAGGAGGAGGAGAGCTGAAGACTAAAAGTTAACCTGTCAGAAAATCAGTGCCACCTCAGCAGGGCCCACCAGTGTCGCCCACAAGGACCCAACAGTGCAGCGTCATCAGTGCCCTCCTCAGAAGGGCCCACCAGTGCCACCCACAAGGACCCAACAGTGCAGCGTCATCAGTGCCCTCCTCAGCAGGGCCCACCAGTGCCACCCACAAGGACCCAACAGTGCAGCGTCATCAGTGCCCTCCTCAGAAGGGCCCACCAGTGCCACCCACAAGGACCCAACAGTGCAGCGTCATCAGTGCCCTCCTCAGAAGGGCCCACCAGTGCCACCCACAAGGACCCAATAGTGCAGCGTCATCAGTGCCCTCCTCAGCAGGGCCCACCAGTGCCACCCACAAGGACCCAACAGTGCAGCGTCATCAGTGCCCTCCAGTGCCACCCACAAGGACCCAACTGTGCAGCGTCATCAGTGCCCTCCCCAGCAGTGCCGCCTATCAGCGTACATCAGTGAAGGAGAAAAAATTACCTGTTTGCAAAACGTTATAACAAATTAATTGGGAAACAAAAAAATTATAAAAATGTCATATGGGTACAGTGTTGCATGACCATGCAATTGTCATTCAAAGTGTGACAGCGCTCGAAACCTGAAAATTGGCCTGGGCAGGAAGGGGGTACTTCTTCGTCCCATTTTAGACACCACTCTTCCTTGTGCTTTAAGGACAAACCTCAGACCTTCTCTGGACAGCACACCGACATACCCGACCGGTCCAAGCTCACAGCGTTACCCAGATTGGACCCGAAAATCCTCTAATTGTAAAACAAGCAGCATTGGCAGGGGGAAAAGTCAATACTTTATTTCAGAAAAACTCAATAAAATAAGATATAGATAGATATCTCTAACCAAAAATTATATTTTTACATTTTTGTTTTGATGGAATTGTAACTTTCTGCCGATATAAAAAAAAAAAAAAAAAATTGCTCGGTGACACGGTAGGGTCACCTCCACACACGGGTGATGCCGGTCCATATTGTCCAGGACGCAAGCGGGAGGATTCCAGGGAGGGTCCCTTCTCATAGGTTGAGGAGCTTCTCATTGAGAGCGATCTGAGATTGGGTGAGGTTGGCCAGGTAAGTGACCATGAGCAGATCCTGCAGGGAAGGAAAGAGACATGACCATTAGGAGGACAGCTTGCAAAGAGTTGACTACATGGCATTCCATCCTAAAAATAAAAAAGGAGAACCGGTGATCCTGCCCCCGGAGAATGGGGCCGACAGGGGCAGTTAGAGGAGCCTCAGCCTTGTGTAAGCTCTTAGTTGTCATTTTAGAGCTTACACAGGGCTGAGAACTCTCTGCCCACCCCCATAAGAACAGTGGTGGCTACCTGAGCAGCCAATCGGCAAGCACCAGACAAGCCTACGCCTTTCTGCTGTATACTGGACCACTTGATTCTTCATATGTAAACTCTGTGGACTCCAGCGTTGACCTTTTGAGTGCCAGGAGAATGGTACCAACAGGACTCCGGGTTGAAGACCAACACCTGGCTGCATGGTGATAACCGCACAGGCTCCTCACCAAACAAATGAGGTTAGTTCAACCTCCTGCCTAAGGTTCACCTGACTGCTTGCCCTGTGCACAGGCTTATCTTCTCACCAATCTAATGAGCTTAACGCCACCTCCTGGCTGGTATTCACCATGCAGCAGGGGTTGGTCCACAGCCCAGGGTCCTGTCGGCACCATTCTCCTGGCACTCAAAAAGTCAACACTGGAGTCCACAGAGTTTAAGTATGAAGAATCAAGTGGTCCAGTATACAGTAGAAAGACGTAGGCTTCTCTGGTGCTTGCCGATTTGCTGCTCAGGTAGCCATCACATGTTCATATAGAGGTGGGCAGAGAGTTCTCAGCCCTGTGTAAGCTCTAAAAATGACAACTAAGAGCTTACACAAGGCTGGGGCTCCTCTAACTGCCCCTATGTGACAAGAGCGGGGGGACCCGTATATCCAATCAGCAAGCACCAGCGCTGTCAAAATGGTAGGAAGAGCAGTAGAAGAGCACATGCTCCCCATACTCCAAAGTACAGGGCATTTCTCCAAGCTCTGTAGTAGCAGGCCAGGTAGGCAGGTAGAGGAACCTGTAGCTTTGCCGGCATAGCATGTGCTGCCAGTCAGGGGCAGCTAGATAAACCTGTTCATAATAAACAAGTGGATAGCCGCACATCGCGGCAAGGAACGCAAGAACCTTTAATACTCAATTATTCATAGAAAAGGTATCAAAGCACCAGACTCAAACAGATGTGTTGACGCGTTTCACGCTCCGTGAAACGCGTCAACACATCTCCTTGAGTGATTTTTTTTTTTTGAGAAGTCATTATGTAGTCAGACAGAAGGAGAGCTTAGTTTTATATATATCACTAATTATTGTCTCGGCAAACCATAAAAGGAAAAAGACCAGACAGCTACAGGATGCAGAGAACATTGGACGCAGTCTGAACAATCTCCACCAGGGGGAGCAATTCAGATCAACAGGCAGCCGCAATACAAAGCTGAAATCAAAAGGGTTACTTCAGGCCTTCACCACATTAGAAGTCACTATTCTGCAGACCTGATTGGTTGCCATTAGACATTTGTCTTTCTATTAAAGTGGTTGTAAACCTCATATATGAAATATGAACAAAGCACATCCCTCTATGGTGTGTACTTGTCTCACTCAAGAGCACCAAGTGTCATTCTAGCCTACCTCTTCATTCCTCTGCTATCAGTATGAGTAACTTTTGGAGAAGTTTTCTGATAGCAAGAAAAAAAAAAATGGTGACAGGAGGCTCCAGCACACAGCCTGTGATTGACAGCCTCAGCACTGTTCCTGTGTGTTGTGTGAAGGTGGAGGGGGGGTGTCCCTTCCCTCCATTCATCTGTCACTGAGCTCTACAGAGTATAACTTGAGCTCTCTGCCCTCTTTTTTTCTGACAGCTGAGACAAGCTGTATACATTTAGCACTTTGAACAGCTGTAGAGAAGAGAAGACTGCAGATAAACAGGTGCAACTAATGTAGGAGGAATTGTTTCATCTCCGAGGTTAGTCCCTTAACTCGGTATATGGAAAGGTTTACAAATCACAAAGTCCTGCACAGCACCTCCAGTATAAGGACCAGCATTGGTCACCCTGTCATAGACTTACATTAATGTTGCTGTTGAGCATGGTCTCAAAGTCTTCGGGGCTGATCTTAGGAACTTGGTTCACCAGGTCCATCAGGAACCTTCCCACTGTGTTGTCCGCTGTGATTTTACCAGACTGAAATATCAAAGGCAATCAGGTAAGTACCCCAGACAATACAGAACAAGAAACAACTGTTACACTATAAAGGGTGGAGACCCAATAAAAAAAAAAAAGAGTGGATCCACCTCAACTGGGAAATGACTCTGTATATCTGAATAGGGGAAAGTAGTGCGGAGCTTGGTGAAAAATATAAAAGAATAAAAAGACATTAATAATTATAAAAAAAAAATATAATAATAATAATAATAATAATAATAATATATATATATATATATACACACACACTATTTAACAGAAGTGAGTACACCCCTCAGTCACACACATTTGTGTAAATATTTTCCTCTATCTTTTCATGTGACAACACTGAAGAAATGACACTTGTCTACAATGTAAAGTAGTGAGTGTACAGCTTGTATAACAGTGTAAATTTGTTGTCCCCTCAAAACAACTCAACACATAGCCATTAATGTCTAAACCGCTGGCAACAAAAGTGAGTACACCCCTAAGTGAAAATGTCTAAATTGGGCCCAATAGCCATTTTCCCTCCCCGGTGTCATGTGACTCATTAGTGTTACAAGGTCTCAGGTGTGAATGGGGAGCAGGTGTGTTAAATTTGGTGTTATCGCTCTCACTCTCTCATACTGGTCACTGGAAGTTCAACATGGCACCTCATGGCAAAGAACTCTCTGAGGATCTGAAAACAAAGAATTGTTGCTCTACATAAAGATGGCCTAGGCTATAAGAAGATTGCCAAGACCCTGAAACTGAGCTGCACCCCGGTGGCCAAGACCATACAGCGATATAACAGGACAGGTTCCACTCAGAACAGGCCTCGCCATGGTCCACCAAAGAAGTTGAGGTCACGTGCTCAGCGTCATATCCAGAGGTTGTCTTTGGGAAATAGACGTATGAGTGCTGCCAGCATTGCTGCAGAGGTTGTAGGGGTGGGGGTCAGCCTGTCAGTGCTCAGACCATACGCCGCACATTGCATCAAATTGGTCTGCATGGCTGTCGTCCCAGAGGGAAGCCTCTTCTAAAGATGATGCACAAGAAAGTCCGCAGTTTGCTAAAGACAAGCAGACTAAGGACATGGATTACTGGAACCATGTCCTGTGGTCTGATGAGACCAAGATAAACGTATTTGTTCAGATGGTGTCAAGCGTGTGTGGCGGCAACACTGGCCAATCATGTCTCCAGACCTAAACCCTATTGAGCATCTGTGGGACATCCTCAAACAGAAGGTGGAGGAGCGCAAGATCTCTAACATCCACCAGCTCTGTGATGTCGTCATGGAGGGAGTGGAAGAGGACTCCAGTGACAACCTGTGAAGCTCTGGTGAACTCCATGCCCAAGAGGGTTGAGGCAGTGCTGGGAAAATAATGGTGGCCACACAAAATAATTGACACTTTGGGCCAATTTGGACATTTTCACTTAGGGGTGTACTGACTTTTGTTGCCAGCGGTTTAGACATTAATGGCTGTGTGTCGAGTTATTTTGAGGGGACAAATGTCACATGAAAAGATAGAATAAAAGATTTACAAAGATGAGAGAGAGAGAGGAGAGAGAGAGAGAGAGAGAGAGAGAGAGAGAGAGAGAGAGAGAGAGAGAGAGAGAGAGAGAGAGAGAGAGAGAGAGAGAGAGAGAGAGAGAGAGAGAGAGAGAGAGAGAGAGAGAGAGAGAGAGAGAGAGAGAGAGAAGAGAGAGAGAGAGAGAGAGAGAGAGAGAGAGAGAGATCATTAAAATATAAGAAAAAATTAAATAACACAATTTAAATATATATATTAAACACAATAGGATAAAGAAAATACATGGGGGGGAGGGCTGTACCAGGTACCCAACCAGCACGTCTTCCGCATACTGCAGCACGGTGGCCAGAGACTCCAGCAGGCGGCTTCTGCGGATCCCACTTGCTCGAGGTCAGTGGTCAGGCCAATGGAGCGGTTGGGGTTGAAGCAGGTTTTGGTAATCAGATCGACTGAAATGAAGAGAATTCGTATCAGAAGACGAGTTTCACTGTCCAGTAAAATGTCACAAATATCACATTTTTAAAGCGATAATAAAACCGGACATAGTTTCTCTCCCCCTCCCCCCCCCGCTTGCCTCTCGGTGACACCACTAACGGCTGCTCGTCCAGGTTTTTAAACCTTTCCTTTCTTATTCTTTAGATGACTCCTATGATCGCTCCTCTCTACCTTCTCTGAGTGGCTCCGTTCCCTTTGCAGGGTTCTAAGGAGTCACCCGTGTGTATGAACTCCCAGCAAGCACAGGCAGCCACAGCATGGTTGCTTTTGCAGTAGCGCCATCCATAGGCACACATCTGGTGGTGCCACCTACAGGCAGCCAGAGGGGGGGCACACGTGTGTGGTGGTGCCACCTACAGGCAGCCAGAGGGGAGGGGGGGCACACGTGTGTGGTGGTGCCACCTACAGGCAGCCAGAGGGGAGGCACACGTGTGTGGTGGTGCCACCTACAGGCAGCCAGAGGGGAGGGGGGGGCACACGTGTGTGGTGGTGCCACCTACAGGCAGCCAGAGGGGGGGGGGGCACACGTGTGTTGTGGTGGTGCCACCTACAGGCAGCCAGAGGGGGGGGGCACACGTGTGTTGTGGTGGTGCCACCTACAGGCAGCCAGAGGGGAGGGGGGGCACACGTGTGTGGTGGTGCCACCTACAGGCAGCCAGAGGGGAGGGGGGGCACACGTGTGTGGTGGTGCCACCTACAGGCAGCCAGAGGGGAGGCACACGTGTGTCGTGGTGCCACCTACAGGCAGCCAGAGGGGAGGGCACACGTGTGTCGTGGTGCCACCTACAGGCAGCCAGAGGGGGGGCACACGTGTGTCGTGGTGCCACCTACAGGCAGCCAGAGGGGGGCACACGTGTGTGGTGGTGCCACCTACAGGCAGCCAGAGGGGAGGGGGGCACACGTGTGTGGTGGTGCCACCTACAGGCAGCCAGAGGGGAGGCACACGTGTGTGGTGGTGCCACCTACAGGCAGCCGGAGGGGGGCACACGTGTGTGGTGGTGCCACCTACAGGCAGCCGGGGGGGGAGGCACACGTGTGTGGTGGTGCCACCTACAGGCAGCCGGAGGGGGGGGCACACGTGTGTGGTGGTGCCACCTACAGGCAGCCGGAGGGGGGGGGGGCACACGTGTATGGTGGTGCCACCTACAGGCAGCCGGAGGGGGGGCACACGTGTGTGGTGGTGCCACCTACAGGCAGCCGGAGGGGGGGGCACACGTGTGTGGTGGTGCCACCTACAGGCAGCCAGAGGGGAGGGGGGGCACACGTGTGTGGTGGTGCCACCTACAGGCAGCCAGAGGAAGTGGGGGCACACGTGTGTCGTGGTGCCACCTACAGGCAGCCAGAGGGGGGGGGGGCACACGTGTGTGGTGGTGCCACCTACAGGCAGCCGGAGGGGGGGCACACGTGTGTGGTGGTGCCACCTACAGGCAGCCGGAGGGGGGGGGGCACACGTGTATGGTGGTGCCACCTACAGGCAGCCGGAGGGGGGGCACACGTGTGTGGTGGTGCCACCTACAGGCAGCCGGAGGGGGGGGCACACGTGTGTGGTGGTGCCACCTACAGGCAGCCAGAGGGGGGAGGGGGGGCACACGTGTGTGGTGGTGCCACCTACAGGCAGCCAGAGGAAGTGGGGGCACACGTGTGTCGTGGTGCCACCTACAGGCAGCCAGAGGGGGGGGGGGCACACGTGTGTGGCGGCCCTTTGCACCACAGGACATGCGGTCCCAAGGAGAAGGTCAGGGTTATGTTCCCTGAATAGATGAGTGTGCTCCTCATGTAATAAATAAGCGTTGCTAAAGTAACAGCTGCTGTGGGAGAGACGATCCTCTGCAAACTGTCATGAGGGGGGGGGGGGGGGGGGATTAGGTTGCATTAAGTTACATCCTAAATACAGGTTGCAAAAGATGGAGTTGGGGCTCTTTCACATCGATCCATTAAAAAAAATTTTAAAATTGCATGAAAATGTATCCATTTAAATCCTATGAAACTCATCACACCAGGGCACTGCAGGTGCGGTGCGTTTTTTAAAAAAATATTCTGCATGCTGTATCTTTGGTATGCTTTTCAAAAGTGCACAAAAATGCATCTCTCATTGATTTCTAAAGAAAATGCACCAAAAACACCACACTGTTTTTGGAGCATTTTTTTTCCACATGTCCAAGTTTCACAGACTCATGATAGGAGATAGGAGTTTCCGAAAATGCGGCAAAAACGCATATGTGTTGTTTTTTTTTTTCTCAGTGGAGCAATGCAAAAGCACCCTTAGCCATTACTCAAACAACTGTAATACCTAATAGCAGCCACAAGATGGCACCAGGTATGCTTTTCCAACCGTTCTATAGAAAAGAGGCTTGTAATCAACACAATGGGGGGAGATTTACCAAAACTGAGTGCAGAATCTGGTGCAGCCGTGCATGGTAACCAATCGGCTTCTACTATGTTCAATTAAGCTTTGACAATAAAACCTGGAAGCGGATTGGTTTCTATACACAGCTGCACCAGATTTAGCAAATCATCCCCAACGGGTCTTAGTAAAGATATGAGAAGGAGACATTAAAAAACATGAAACGCTGCAATTATACCCAGTGTGCTAATCTGAAGATCCCCCAATATTGTCTCACCTCCAATCCTCTCCGTGTCATAGTAGACGTTTTGTACCGTCAGCGGGGTGAACATCACCCCCATCGTTTTACCGGGAACACCCATCGGTGTGCTGCAAATAGAGAAGAAATTCTTTTTAATATACACACACACACACACACACATATATATACACAATATATACATATTTATATATTGTACACACACTTTTATTATTATCTCTATCCATCCAGAGATATATATATATATTTTTATGTTTTAATATTGAGTTATGGTATTATTATTATTATTATTAATAAAATAGTAACAATTCAACGGTATTTTTAAAAGATAAAAACATAAAGAAAAAATAAACACACACTTAAATATTAACCCCTTCAAGCCTACTGGTCAAACAATGTTAATGCCCAAGCACAATTTTGCAACTTTGACATGCGTTAGTAAAAGCGTACATATCACTACTACTTTGTGCATGCAGGTGGATTTATTTTTGGACAGATTGGGCTTTCATTTGGTGGTAAATGGTAATTGGATGTTTCCTATTTTTTTATATCAAAGGAAAACTGGCCCCAAAATAGTAAAATAAAATATATATATAATATTATATTTTTTTTCTCTTTAAATTTAGCTATATATTTCTTGTTACTACCATAACCTACCACCAAAAGAATAACCCCAAATAAATTCTCCTGCTCCTGACGATCGCAGCGATACCACGGAGGGGAAATAATGATGGTCTCCCCTGCAGATTGTGTAAGTTTTGCCCACTTACAAAGAAATGAAGGGTCTATAATTGTTATTATAGGTGTATTTTATATGATAAAGACAGAATATCAACCAAAAATCCAGAAAAAAAACACACAATACAAATGTTATAAATGGAGTTTCAGTTCAGTGAGTAAAATAAGTACCGTATTTATCGGCATATAACACGCACTTTTTTCCCCTGAAAATCAGGGGAAAATCGTGGGTGCGTGTTATAGGCCGATCCCCCCCCAATTGCCGCGATCGGCGCCGACATACACAGTAAATTCAAATACGGCGCCGAGACTGCAGGGATTCGGCGGAGCGGAACTACACATAGCCGAGAGTCCTCGGGTTTTCTCGGCGCCGCTTACAGTCCCGCCCATAGGGCGGAACTGGGCGGGACTGTAAGCGGCGCCGAGAAAACCCGAGGACTCTCGGCTATGTGTATCAGCGCTCCGCCGAGTCCCTGCAGTCTCGGCGCCATATTTAAATTTACACACGGCTGTGTATGACGGCAGGGATTGCGGCGATCCCACAAAGCTGCACTGACAAGGCTGCACTGGAGAAAAGCTGCACTGACAAGGCTGCACTGGAGAAAAGCTGCACTGACAAGGCTGTACTGGAGAAAAGCTGCACTGACAAGGCTGCACTGGAGAAAAGCTGCACTGACAAGGCTGCACTGGAGAAAAGCTGCACTGGAGAAAAGCTGCACTGACAAGGCTGCACTGACAAGGCTGCACTGACAAGGCTGCACTGACAAGGCTGCACTGACAAGGCTGCACTGACAAGGCTGCACTGACAAGGCTGTACTGGAGAAAAGCTGCACTGACAAGGCTGCACTGGAGAAAAGCTGCACTGACAAGGCTGCACTGGAGAAAAGCTGCACTGACATGGCTGCACTGACATGGCTGCACTGACATGCTGCACTGACAAGGCTGCACTGACAAGGCTGCACTGACAAGGCTGCACTGACAAGGCTGCACTGACAAGGCTGCACTGACAAGGCTGCACTGACATGGCTGCACTGACATGGCTGCACTGACAAGGCTGCACTGACATGGCTGCACTGACATGGCTGCACTGACATGGCTGCAATGGACACTGGGGCAAGGCTGCACTGACACTGACAAGGCTGCACTGACACTGACAAGGCTGCATTGTTGTGGCATTTTAATGTAAGTTTTTCTTCCTTAAACTTCCCTCCTAAAAGTTTTTTCCTTAAAATTCCCTCCTTAACTTGGGGTGCGTGTTATACGCCGATAAATACGGTATTTGATCCCCAACCAACCAACAATAATTCTGCCCCCCACAGACCGGCTCCAGTAGGTGCTCATGTGGTACACAGATTAGTCGTGTCAATGTAAGAAGGTTCTCCCTAATGACAACTCGTTATGTGTATAAAGGACTCCTGTCCACAGAATCTCTTCCATTCAATCCTCACTATCATGGGCAACACCAAAGAGCTGTCCAAGGATGTCGGGGACAAGACTGTAGACCTACACAAGGCTGGAATGGGCTACAAGACCATCAGCTCGAGCCATGACTAAGCACTCCTTGTAGTGCGAAACGCATAAGCTTTGTTCCACTTTGCTGTGACCTGGATTTTGGATGACACCTTATTGAATAAAAGGCAAATATCTTTGGAGTGCGGCTCTCCAGAATTTCTTTGATGTCTAACATGTTTTGCTTGGGTATCAAATACTTATTTTACTCACTGAACTGCAACTCAATTTATAACATTTGTATCGTGTTTTTTCTGGATTTTTGGTTGATATTCTGTCTCTATCATATAAAATACACCCGGTGATAAAAATTATAGACCCTTCATTTCTTTGTAAGTGGGCCGATTTTTTTTTTCTTTTATAAATCCTGCCCAAAATATACTGACCATGACCTTTGACCCTGACCCAAACACTAACCCTGGCGCTGACCTAGATCAAACCTTGATGCAGGTATTTTTTCTTTATTAAAAAATGTTTATTACTTTTCACATTTCTCCCTGAAAGGAAAGAAAGAGATGCAACGTATCCCAGCACAAAGACAGATATGCGGCCCCATGGGGGGGGGGGGGGTTGGGGGTTGGGCAGTGCGGTGGGGCAGCATACAGGGCAGGGGGTAACCCTCTTGCCAGCCCTCTTACACTAGATATACCCCAAGCAGGCGGCACAGCCAGGCACTGCGACATAACCGTTTTGGTGACGCTCACGTGGGCGCCCCCTGCTGATTGGGAGTTTGTCGGCAGATTTCAGTCAATGCTTTTGGCTGAAACCTGCTGATCGGCTGTGGCCAATCACAGCAGGTTCTGTGTTGGCAAACACTCAGGACTTTCCCGTACAGACGGCGATCTGGCTGTTTCTTCCCCCCAAAATCAACTCCAGGGAGAAAAGACAGCCGGATCAGAAAAGCAGAAGCAGCACACATTACTGGGCACCCCCCCCGATATTAACCCTTTCCTGCCCCGTGTCATTAGTACAGTGACAGTTTATATTATTATCACTGATCTCTGTATTAGTGTCACTAGCAATGTCAGTGACTGTTAGTGTCCCTCTCACCCAGTGGCCATTAGCACCAGATTGCCCACCACCCTATCACAATCACACTTTAAGTCGGTGATATGTAGTGAAAATGGAAAGATTTATCGGGGGATGGGGGATACAAGCAGACTGGGTTGGCCCCTCCCATTACCTGATATAGGCTTTGATGTTCATGCGGCCCCCCTGCAAGCTGGTGTCTACAGTCATGTGGATGGGGTTGGGTGGCCTCCCGGCTGTAATACTCATGGATGAGTACGGAATGTTCGGTGATGTCATTTCCTGTGGCGTACCTGCGGAGAGGAAGTCGTTGGTCACAAAAAAAAGGGAAGATTTCTACATGGGCACAATGGTTGTCAGACCCCGCCTCCATCTTCAAGGGGGACTCCACACACACACACACACACACGGCATTAGATCATTTCTAATCATCACTCCATCTAAACTGCTGGGCTCAGCCAATCACTGGCTTCTATTACCTCTCAGGAGTTCCCCCCTCACCAAGTCTCACTCGCCCTGCCTGCGTTCCATGTCATATTATAAATGATGATATAAAAGGGGAGGAGCAGATGTGATGGGTGAGCGGGGCTGGAGGAATCTCAGGTAAACCGACCACACACACACCATACAATCAGATTGTGCCACCACCAGCAGAGGTCAGTGTTAGCAGGCACATTGGTTTTTGGATGGACAACCCCTGGGATGGTTTCTACACTGGCCATCCAATCATAGAGGGAGTCGCACCCAATCATCCAGAGAAGGAGTCCCGCTCAATCACCCAACCAGAGGAGGGGGAGTCCCGCTCAATCACCCAACCAGAGGAGGGGGAGTCCCGCTCAATCATCCAACCAGAGGAGGGGGAGTCCCGCTCAATCATCCAACCAGAGGAGGGGGAGTCCCGCTCAATCATCCAACCAGAGGAGGGGGAGTCCCGCTCAATCATCCAACCAAAGGAGGGGGAGTCCCGCTCAATCATCCAACCAGAGGAGGGGGAGTCCCGCTCAATCACCCAACCAGAGGAGGGGGAGTCCCGCTCAATCATCCAACCAGAGGAGGGGGAGTCCCGCTCAATCACCCAACCAGAGGAGGGGGAGTCCCGCTCAATCACCCAACCAGAGGAGGGGGAGTCCCGCTCAATCATCCAACCAGAGGAGGGGGAGTCCCGCTCAATCACCCAACCAGAGGAGGGGGAGTCCCGCTCAATCACCCAACCAGAGGAGGGGGAGTCCCGCTCAATCACCCAACCAGAGGAGGGGGAGTCCCGCTCAATCACCCAACCAGAGGAGGGGGAGCCCCGCTCAATCATCCAACCAGAGGAGGGGGAGCCCCCGCTCAATCATCCAACCAGAGGAGGGGGAGC
>JBBGZY010002775.1:35000-171251 GCA_037952925.1 Lithobates clamitans | reverse complement strand
GAGCTGAACATCTCTGGAGAGATCTGAAAATGGCTGTGCACCGACGCTCCACATCCAACCTGATGGAGCTTGAGAGGTCCTGCAAAGAAGAATGGGAGAAACTGCCCAAAAATAGGAGTGCCAAGCTTGTAGCATCATACTCAAAAAGACTTGAGGCTAATTGGTGCCAAAGGAGCTTCACCAAAGTATTGAGCAAAGGCTGTGATACTTATGTACATGGGAGGAGCCTGTGACACTTATGTACATGGGAGGAGCCTGTGATACTTATGTACATGGGAGGAGCCTGTGACACTTATGTACATGGGAGGAGCCTGTGATACTTATGTACATGGGAGGAGCCTGTGATACATATGTACATGGGAGGAGCCTGTGATACATATGTACATGGGAGGAGTCTGTGATACTTATGTACATGGGAGGAGCCTGTGATACTTATGTACATGGGAGGAGTCTGTGACACTTATGTACATGGGAGGAGTCTGTGACACTTATGTACATGGGAGGAGCCTGTGATACTTATGTACATGGGAGGAGCCTGTGATACATATGTACATGGGAGGAGCCTGTGATACATATGTACATGGGAGGAGCCTGTGATACTTATGTACATGGGAGGAGCCTGTGATACTTATGTACGTGGGAGGAGCCTGTGATACTTATGTACGTGGGAGGAGCTTGATACATATGTACGTGGGAGGAGCCTGTGATACTTATGTACGTGGGAGGAGCCTGTGATACTTATGTACGTGGGAGTCTGTGATACTTATGTACATGGGAGGAGTCTGTGATACTTATGAACATGGGAGGAGCCAGTGATATTTATGAACATGGGAGGAGCCAGTGATACTTATGAACATGGGAGGAGCCTGTGACACTTATGTACATGGGAGGAGCCTGTGATACTTATGTACATGGGAGGAGCCTGTGATACTTATGTACATGGGAGGAGCCTGTGATACATATGTACATGGGAGGAGTCTGTGATACATATGTACATGGGAGGAGTCTGTGATACTTATGTACATGGGAGGAGTCTGTGACACTTATGAACATGGGAGGAGCCTGTGATACTTATGTACATGGGAGGAGCCTGTGATACTTATGTACATGGGAGGAGCCTGTGATACTTATGTACATGGGAGGAGCCTGTGATACTTATGAACATGGAGGAGCCTGTGATACTTATGAACATGGGAGGAGCCTGTGATACTTATGTACATGGGAGGAGCCTGTGATACTTATGTACATGGGAGGAGCCTGTGATACTTATGTACATGGGATTTTGTTTTTTATTTTCAATAAAGTTGCAAAGATTTCACACAAACTTCTCTCACGTTGTCATTATGGGGGATTGTTTGTAGAATTTTGAGGAAAATAATGAATTTAATCCATTTTGGAATAAGGCTGTAACATAACAAAATGTGGAAAAAGTGAAGCGCTGTGAATACTTTGTTTATTTTCTTGCTAATTGTTATACAATCTGTGACAACAGTAAAGTAATAAACAAAACCACTTCCTGCACAGGAAGGGGCCATATTGGTGGTGGAGAATAACCCCCATTCCAAACAAAGAGGCCGGTTTATGAACAGTGATTGCCTCTATATGGGGGGGGGGGGGGGGGGAGCGGCTTTACTGGTCGGTCCTGCAGGATATCCCTCCCCATCCCGTATGCAGTAAACATACACAGACTCTGAATCATCAAGCTGTCATAGCTCTATAGGTGTGCTAAAGAGTACTTAAGGCATGCTAAAATTATACAGGATACTATTGACAGAGAGGCTACTTTAGCATGCCTTAAGCACTCTTTAGCATGTTGAAAGCGCTGATTGCCTGGCTGCAATACCAATCTTCTGCCTCATTATCCGCCCCCCCCCTCAGGGGGGAGCCTAGAGTCATGCAAACATGTCACTGAGGTGAGAAAAGAGCTGTCCTGACCATGGAGGAGTGCTTGAGGCTGCACAGAGACACAGGTGTCATTGAGTGCACTTGAAGTCACTAGATAACATGGGGAGCACTGGGGGCACAGGGGTGCACTTGTAGTCCTAGATAACATGGGGGGCAAGGGGTGCACTTGTAGTCCTAGATAACATGGGGGGCAAGGGGTGCACTTGTAGTCCTAGATAACATGGGGTGCACTGGAGGCACAGGGGTGCACTTGTAGTCCTAGATAACATGGGGAGCACTGGAGGTACAGGGGTGGACTTGGAATCACTAGATAAAATGGGGTGCCCCGGAGATATAGGGGTGTAATTGGAATCACTGGATAACATGGGGTGCACTGGAGGTATAGGGGTGTACTTGGAATCACTAGATAACATGGGGTGCATTGGGGGCTCAGGGGTGTACTAGGAGTCACTAGATAACATGGGGTGCGCTGAAGGTAAATGGGTTGACTTGGAATCACTAGATAACATGGGGTGCGCTGGAGGTATAGGGGTGTACTTGGAATCACTAGATAACATGGGGTGCACTGGAGATATAGGGGTGTACTTGGAATCACTAGATAACATGGGGTGCACTGGAGGTATAGGGGTGTACTTGGAATCACTAGATAACATGGGGTGCGCTGGAGGTATAGGGGTGTACTTGGAATCACTAGATAACATGGGGTGCGCTGGAGGTAAATGGGTTGACTTGGAATCACTAGATAACATAGGGTGCGCTGGAGGTATAGGGGTGTACTTGGAATCACTAGATAACATGGGGTGCGCTGGAGGTATAGGGGTGTACTTGGAATCACTAGATAACATGGGGTGCACTGGGGGCTCAGGGGTGTACTAGGAGTCACTAGATAACATGGGGTGCACTGAAGGCACAGGGGTGCACTTGGAATCACTAAATATGGGGTGCACAGGGCTTACTTGAAGTCACTAGATGACAGGAGACACACTGGGGGTGTATTTAAGAACACTTACCCTGGAGTCGCTAGATGATACGGGGTGCAATGTGGTGCACTTCATTCACTAGGTGACACGGGGTGCTCCGGGGCACACTGGAGACATGGGAACACACTCTGACCTCCTGTCAAGTTTTTTTTGCCCTCTATGGCTCTTTACTTCCTGCCCCAGAGACACAACAAGAAGTGAGAAGAAATCTTCTATTGGACAGTGCTGGGGATGACTTTTTGTGCCGTCCTGGGGATGCCTTATTGTGCTGTGCTGGGATGACTTATTGTGTTGTGCTGGGGGCTCATTATTGTGCCATGCCGGGGATGACTTACTGTGTCGTGCTGGGGATGACTTATTGTGATGTGCTGGGGGCTCTATATTGTGCTGTGCTGGGATGACTTATTGTGCCATGCTGGGGATGACTTATTGTGAAGTGCTGGGGGCCTTATATTGTGCCATGCTGGGGATGACTTATTGTGTTCTGCTGGGGGCTCATTATTGTGCCATGTCGGGGATGACTTCTTGTGCCGTGCTGGGGATGACTTATTGTGAGGTGCTGGGGGCTCTATATTGTGCTGTGCTGGGATGACTTATTGTGCCATGCTGGGGATGACTTATTGTGAAGTGCTGGGGGCCTTATATTGTGCCATGCTGGGGATGACTTATTGTGTTCTGCTGGGGGCTCATTATTGTGCCATGTCGGGGATGACTTCTTGTGCCGTGCTGGGGATGACTTATTGTGAGGTGCTGGGGGCTCTATATTGTGCTGTGCTGGGATGACTTATTGTGATGTGCTGGGGGCTCATTATTGTGTCATGCTGGGGATGACTTATTGTGCTGTGCCGGGCGTTAATTATTATTATGGCAAGATTTCCTCTCAGCTTTTGCTTTAGTGTCACCTTAACAATTTTGGATTTTCCATCACTTCCTGTCCTGGCCACATGAATCTCCACAACAGGAACACAACAATAAAAATCTGACAGGGGTTCTAATCCCTACTCCATCCAAAGCTAAAAAAAAAAAAAAAAAAAAAAAAAGACGTTTTGGTTTTAAGATATCTTTTTACGCAGTCGGGATAGTGGAGCGTCTCCTCTCAGTCACTGCGAGGAGCGCTGCTGTTGAACGCCCTTGAAGTGAAGATGGCGTTTTCATTAACTTCTGAGTCAGCGTCGGTGGGAAGTACGAGGAGCAGAGAGCCGTGTGAAGCCGTGTGAAGCCGTGTTGTCACTACGTGGACCTGCGTTTAGTTTCCATAGTAATCCCTCGCCGGAGTTACTATTTTCTCATCTCCAACATAATTTCCTCCTCACACAATATGGTGGCTCTGCGACGCAGCCTTCACCTGATCATTCGCTCTGACCTCTCCCCGACTCTTAGAGCACCCCCTTTTTCACTGTGTGGTGGAAATCCGTCATCAAAACCTCTTTTTTTTTCACGCGGAGAAGAAAATGTGCGACTGAAGAAAAATGCGTAAATCTGATGGCTTCCCGACTCCATATTACGCAGGGAACGTGGGCAGATCCGGGCTAATGATACTGCCGCCAGCGCGCCTCTATACACCGATTACATAGAATGATATACGCGGCCGTATACAATGTACTGCTTTCCCAGCGCTGTACCACAAAGGTTTGTCTACAGTGATTGGATGTGGCATTATGCCCACGCAGGAAAACAATTGTTAATTTTTGCTTGCCCAGGTTACATTGTATCCCATCACACATTGCGTGCCCAGGTTACATTGTATCCCATCGCACATTGCTTGCCCAGGTTACAATGTATCCCATCGCACATTGCTTGCACAGGTTACATTGTAACCCATTACGCATTGCTTGCCCAGAATACATTGTATCCCATCACACATTGTTTGCCCAGGTTACATTGTATCCCATCGCACATTGCTTGCACAGGTTACATTGTATCCCATCGCACATTGCTTGCCCAGGTTACATTGTATCCCATCACACATTGCTTGCCCAGAATACATTGTATCCCATCACACATTGCTTACCCAGGTTACATTGTATCCCATCACACATTGCTTGCCCAGGTTACATTGTAACCCATTACGCATTGCTTGCCCAGAATACATTGTATCCCATCACACATTGCTTGCCCAGATTACATTTTATCCCATCGCACATTGCTTGCCCAGGTTACATTGTATCCCATCACACATTGCTTGCCCAGAATACATTGTATCCCATCACACATTGCTTGCCCAGGTTACATTGTATCCCTTCACACATTGCTCTCCCAGGTTACATTGTATCCCATCACACATTGCTTGCCCAGGTTACATTGTAACCCATTACGCATTGCTTGCCCAGAATACATTGTATCCCATAACACATTGCTTGCCCAGGTTACATTGTATCCCATCGCACATTGCTTGCCCAGGTTACATTGTATCCCATCACACATTGCTTGCACAGGTTACATTGTATCCCATCACATATTGCTTTCCCAGGTTACATTGTATCCCACCACACATTGCTTGCTCATGGTCACATTGTATGCCATCACACATTGGGGGAGATTTACTAAAACTGGAGCACTCAGAATCTGATGCAGCTGTGCATGGTAGCCAATAAGCTTTTGCACACTCCAGTTTTAGTAAATGCCCCCCATTGCTTTCTCAGGTTACATTGTATCATATCATGGATTGCTTGCACCGGTTACATTGTATCATATCATGGATTGCTTGCACAGGTTACATTGTATCCCATCACACATTGCTTGCGTCGGTTACATTGTATCATATCATTGATTGCTTGCACAGGTTACATTGTATCATATCATGGATTGCTTGCACCGGTTACATTGTATCATATCATGGATTGCTTGCACAGGTTACATTGTATTCCATCACACATTGCTTGCACAGGTTACATTGTATCATATCATTGATTGCTTGCCCAGGTAACATTGTATCCCATCACACATTGCTTGCACAGGTTACATTGTATCATATCATGGATCACTTGCTCAGGTTACATTGTAGCACACTAAAACAAAAAAAAAACAAACAAAAAAAAAACAAATATATATATATCTTATTGAAACAATGAAATGTCATCATTCCAATCGGAATTCCGCATAAAATCGGCTCCAAAACAAAACGGACCACTGGAGCCCCAAATAAAAAGCGGACGTGCGATTAGACACCCCAGGAAATCCCGCAGTGCGTGTAATCCTAGAAATCTCCGGCCTGAAATCAGGTGTAATAAGTATTAATGAAAGACTTCACGTCCAATCGTTTACGGCTCCAATTAGCGGCGGCCGGGGGCTCCGCAGGGACTCGCAGCAAAGTGGCGTCTGAAGAGGGCAGCGTTGGCACGCAGCCAGATCTGAAGAGGTGTGCGACTGTAATCTGCGCTGCTGGCGAAACCCCGTCCAGTTCATACTGGTGACAGCTGGTGACACACAGCGTGACCCCCCTCTCCAGAGAACACATTTCAAGAGCGTGTCACCGAAAGAATGGGGGAGGGGGGGGGGGCAGACAGAGGTGTGCGCTGGTATCGGCAAAACTCCACTTCCGACAATGGTTTCATTCATGACAACCGGTGTGTGCCAAAATGTTTACGTCTCCCATGGCAACTGGATTCTAGCTGGCATTTTTCTTAAAAGGGCAATCCAAAAAAAATTGGAGTAAAAAGGAAAGATTTTCCTTGACAGGGTTTGTAAAGAAGTTTTATTTTATTGTGATCATCACCAACCCCCAAGGACAGTGACAACTGACCTCCCACCCTTCTGTAAGCTCAGCTGAAGCCACTCTCCTGTCCCCCCCGACTTCTCACCCTCCTAAAAGACCAGCAAAACCCCTTCCCTGCCTACCCTGACCTCTCACCCTCCTGTAAGCCTAGCGAAGCCCCTCCCCTGCCTACCCTGACCTCTCACCCTCCTGTAAGCCTAGCGAAGCCCCTCCCCTGCCTACCCTGACCTCTCACCCTCCTGTAAGCCTAGCGAAGCCCCTCTCCTGCCTACCCTGACCTCTCACCCTCCTGTAAGCCTAGCGAAGCCCCTCCCCTGCCTACCCTGACCTCTCACCCTCCTGTAAGCCTAGCGAAGCCCCTCCCCTGCCTACCCTGACCTCTCACCCTCCTGTAAGCCTAGCGAAGCCACTCCCCCCACACACCCTGACTTCTTAACCTCCTGTAAGCCTAGTGAAGCCCCTCTGCTGCCCTCCCTAACCTCCCACCCTCCTGTAAGCCCAACTAAGCCTCTCCCCTGCCTAAGCTGAAAAGCCCACTGAAACCTTTCCCCTGTGTACCCTGACCTTTCCACCACCCTGTGCACCTTATAATCTCACCCTCCTGTAAGCCCAACAAAGCCCATCCCCTGCATACCCTCACTCCTCCTCCCCCCTTCTAAAAGCCCAGCAAAGACCCTCCCCTGTCCATCCTGACCCCTCACCCTCCTGTGAGCCCAGCAAAGCCCCTCACCTGCACACCCTGACCTCTTACCCTCCTGTAAGCCCAGCAAAGCCCCTCCCCTGCACACCTTGACCTCTTACCCTCCTGTAAGCCCAGCAAAGCCCCTCCCCTGCACACCTTGACCTCTTACCCTCCTGTAAGCCCAGCAAAGCCCCTCCCCTGTGCTCCCTGACCTCTTACCCTCCTGTAAGCCCAAAGCCCCTCCCCTGTGCTCCCTAACCTCTTACCCTCCCGTAAGCCCAAAGCCCCTCCCCTGCGCACCCTGACCTCTCCCCCTCCTGTAAGCCCAGCAAAGCCCCTCCCCTGTGCACCCTGACCTCTTACCCTTCTGTAAGCTGAGCAAAGCCCCTCCCATGCTCAAGCTGACCTCTTACCCTCCTGAAAGCTGAGCAAGGCGCCTCTCCTGCGCACCCTGACCTCTTACCCTCCTGTAAGCTGAGCAAAGCACCTCCTCTGCGCACCGTGACCTCTTACTCTCCTGTAAGCCTACTTAAACCCCTCCCCTGCGCAGCCCTAACCTCTTACCCTCCTGTAAGTCCAGCAAAGCCCCTCCCCTGTGCACCTTGATCGCTCACATTCGGGTAAGCCCACTTAAGCCCCTCCCCCCTCCCACCCACAAAGAGCAAACCCTCCCACCAGAACATAGCACTTCTTTCTGACACATGTCCAAATTTTACCTGACCCCTTTACCTGCAGTCTAAGCACCTGCCCCAATGAAGGAAGCAATATGACTCTATCAAGGGGTAAGAAAGGAGACCTGTGCTGATGACCCCCGCTCTCTGACCCCCATTGGAAGGTGCCTTCGCTGGCAGAATGCTCTAAATTTTTATTGGTTGTACAATAGGCTCTGGGAATTTCACAACGGGGAGGGGTACCGGCAATGACACGGGGGGAAATTCGGTAATAACGTATTATCCTGCCATTGAAAGGTGTGACGTCATGAGACCACCCAGGCTGGAAGGACAATGAAGATCCGTAAAAATACCCCCCCTATGTTATTTAGGGCAGAACTCCACTGTAACCACAAAAGTATCAAGTTGCAATTGTACTTAAGGCACGCTAAAATGAGACACAATATTACTGGCCAAGGGGCCACTTTAGCATGCCCTGAGTGCAATACAAGTTCTCCTGCAGCTTGATGAATCAGGGCTGTTGCCTGTGCAGAGAGGCCCCTCCCACAGCTCTGCTCTCTCTTCTTGTAGAGGGTGACTGGCCTAGTCTCTGTCCCCTAGTGGGTGGGGCCTTCTGGTCCCCTCCCACAACTCTGCTCTCTCTCCTAGCTGTGGGAGGGGGGGTCTAGTCTCTGACCCCTCTTGGACTCCTGTAGTGGGTGGAGCCTGCTGGTGCCCTCCCACAGCTCTGGTCTCTGCCCTAGTGCAGGGTTACTGGTCTAGTCTCCACCCCCTCATGGACTCCTATAGTGGGTGGAGCCTTCTGGTCCCCTCCCATGGCTCTGCTCTTTCCTAGTGCGGGGTGACTGGTCTGGACTCCGCCCCCTCCTGGGCTCATGTAGTGGGTGGAGACTGCTGGCCCCCTCCCACAGCTCTGCTCTCTCCTCTAGTGCAGGGTGACGGGTCTATTCTCCGCCCTCTTCTGGGCTCCTGTAGTGGGTGGAGCCTGCTGGTCCCCTCCCACCGCTCTGGTCTCTCCCTTAGTGCAGGGTTACTGGTCTAGTCTCCGCCCCCTTATGGGCTCCTGTAGTGGGTGGAGCCTTCTGGTCCCCTCCCATGGCTCTGCTCTTTCCTAGTGCGGGGTGACTGGTCTGGACTCCGCCCCCTCCTGGGCTCATGTAGTGGGTGGAGCCTGCTGGTCCCCTCCCACAGCTCTGCTCTCTCCTCTAGTGCAGGGCGACGGGTTTATTCTCCGCCCTCTCCTGGGCTCCTGTAGTGGGTGGAGCCTGCTGGTCCCCTCCCACAGCTCTGCTCTCATTTCTAGTGCAGGGTGATGGGTCTATTCTCCGCCCTCTCCTGGACTCCTGTAGCGGGTGGAGCCTGCTGGTCCCCTCCCACAGCTCTGCTCTCACTTCTAGTGTATGTTGACTGGTCTAGTCTCCGCCCCCCTGATCTCCTGTAGTGGGTGGAGCCTGCTGCTCCCCTCCCACAGCTCTGCTCTCTGCACAGGCTATGTACAGCATAGGGATGATGTCACTTGCTGCTTTTACAAGGTAATATCTAGGTTTGCAATGACAGCTGGTTGCACATGAAGTGGATTTATATCCCAATTATTGGAGGAATATATTTAAAAGGGGTTTTTATGGCCGGAGTTCAGCTTTAA
Organism: Lithobates clamitans; assembly: GCA_037952925.1. NCBI lineage: Eukaryota > Metazoa > Chordata > Amphibia > Anura > Ranidae > Lithobates > Lithobates clamitans. Next base: position 161,656 of record JBBGZY010002775.1, on the reverse strand, counting down.
GCGCTCAGTGGAAAATTTTTAACCGTCTGGCATGAGCGCCCGATTGCTGGCAGTCAGGTGAGTAGCGGCGGGCGCAGGCCGATAAGCCTTTAGACAAACAGCCAAAGGGGGCAGACGGGGCAGCAAAAGTGCAGCGTCAGCTCCCGGGGGTGACGGCTCGTGTCTAATAAGAAGAGGCAGAGCGTGTACACAGCGGGCAAATCGCGTCCCGTCATTAACGCCAAAACCTTATACACGCTTCAGCAGGTCCAGGAGGTCGGCCGGAGGGGAGGAAGGGGACGGCGCAACCGCGGAGACCCAAAAAAAAAAAAAAAAAAAAAGGCGAGAGTCCAGATTGGGAGAGTTTTAGGTCTCTATATGGTGGGTGTGGGAAATCAGCACCTTTGTCTGGAAGGTGAAATTGTCCGGATGGTCCAAATCTCCGACGATACCTAACAAACCTGAATATTGAGGATCTACAACACCCCCCCCCCCATAGTTCAGACTTTTCATTTTTTTATAATTGACTTAAATCCTCCGGTTGTACCGGCTCCTCCCCCTGGACTGAAACGGCTTCCTCTGATTTTACTGCACACTGTGAGCTTCTCAGAATGTGCATCAAAAGCTGCAGCAAGTCCTGTCTGGAGCATGTCCAGCATCCTCTAGCTCTTTCCTCCTCCAGCCTGTCTCTGGCCCCGCCCCTTTCATCAGATCTGGGAAAAGGAGGAGGAGGGGGGGGGGCAGAAAGGGCATGTGCCCCAAACTCAGTGTCCATGGTCTGACTGTCCCCGGCCCGTCCCTTTCATTGGATTTCAGTTCTTTCCATCATGGAAGCTCAGGATCACATGGGGGGCGTTACCTATGTAAATACAGCCAGCCTAGGAACGCCACCCATCAAGGTGGTTTGATATTTGCATAATTCCTCCCCTTGCTTCCAGTCAAGAAGGCTTAGCATTACATGGGGGCGTTATCTTTGCAAATACGGCCTGCCTAGGAACGCCCACTCCTCTAAACTGACATCTGCCCATCAAGGCATTATATTTGCATAACTCCTCCCACTGCTTCCATTCATGAAGGCTTAGCATCACATGGGGGCGTTATCTTTGCAAATACGGCCTGCCTAGGAACGCCCACTCCTCTAAACTGACATCTGCCCATCAAGGCATTATATTTGCATAACTCCTCCCACTGCTTCCATTCATGAAGGCTTAGCATCACATGGGGGCGTTAGCTTTGCAAATGTAGCCTGCAGAGGAACGCCCACTCCTCTAGACTGACACCCGCCCACCAAGGCGCTTTGATATATGCATAACCCCTCCCACTGCTTAAATTCGCGAAGGCTTAGCATCACATGGGGGCGTTAGCTTTGCAAATGTAGCCTGCAGAGGTACGCCCACTCCTCCCTCCAGACTGACACCCGCCCATCAAGGCTTTCTGATATTTACATAACTCCTCCCACTGCTTCCAATCATGAAGGCTTAGCACCACATGGGGGCGTTACCTATGCAAATACAGCCTGCCTAGGAACGCCCACTCCTCCAGACTGACACCCGCCCACCAAGGCGCTTTGATATTTGCATAACTCCTCCCACTGCTTAAATTCACGAAGACTTAGCATCACATGGGGGCGTTAGCTTTGCAAATGTAGCCTGCAGAGGTACGCCCACTCCTCCCTCCAGACTGACACCCGCCTATCAAGGCTTTCTGAAATTTACATAACTCCTCCCACTGCTTCCAGTCATGAAGGCTTAGCACCACATGGGGGGCGTTACCTATGCAAATACAGCCTGCCTAGGAACGCCCACTCCTCGAGACCGACATCCTCCCATCAAGACGCTTTTATATTTGCATAACTCCTCCCACTGCCTCCAATCATGTAGGCTTAGCATCACATGAGGGCGTTAGCTATGCAAATACGGCCTGCCTAGGAACGCCCACTTTTCTAAACTGACATCTGCCCATCAAGGCTTTATGATATTTGCATAACTCCTCCCACTGCTTGCATCAAAACTGAGGGTCCTTCAAAGGAGTACTGAGGCCGGGTGCTGTGATGTTTTCTGATGGCCCCTCCCACCAGCCATGATCTGCCTTCACTGCATAGAGAAGCACAGAGAGCTAATGATGAGATCAAAGACAAAGTCCAAAAAAGCACCCAGCTAGGAAAGCAGTTTTGAATGTGTCTCCGCTGGAGAGACTTACCGTTCACTTCCTGTAGAGGAGACTCAACTGGAAGTGAGAGAACGATCTTAAACGCAAGTGAAAATCCCTTTTAAGACAGGTGTCCCCCATTGAAAGATTTCCCCTCACTTCCTGTTCTAGTGACAACTCAATCAGTTTGGGGTTTCCCATCACTTTCTCTTCTGGTCCAAGAGGTTGCATCCCCCCCCCCCAGAGGGGACAGATTGTTTATAGTATAATTATATATATATATATATATATATATATATATATATATATATAAAATAAATATATTTATTTAATTTATAATTTAAACATATAAAGAATAATGTAAAATAAATAATATAATTAAAAAATAATGCAGGCTTGAATAGTCATAACTGAATTTGATTGGGTTATCGTACAATCAGATTGTATCATGGCGGTTTTCCTAAATGGGGGTGGCAACGGCACGTTAAGCCAGGATTGTATGGATGGATTATAGGGACGCATTGTAGGGGCGGATTGTAGAGACGGCTTGTTTGGACGGATTGTATGGGCGGATTGTATGGGCGGATTGTATGGGCGGATTGTATGGGCGGATTGTATGGGCGGATTGTAGAGACGGCTTGTTTGGACGGATTGTATGGGCGGATTGTAGGGATGGCTTGTATGGACGGATTGTAGGGACGGATTGTAGGGACGGCTTGTAGGGGCAGATTGTATGGGCAGATTGTAGGGGCAGATTGTAGGGGCGGATTGTATGGGCAGATTGTAGGGACGGCTTGTAGGGACAGCTTGTATGGGTGGATTGTATGGGCGGATTGTATGGGCGGATTGTATGGACGGATTGTAGGGACGGTTTGTATGGACGGATTGTATGGGCGGATTGTAGGGGCGGATTGTAGGGACGGCTTGTATGGGCGGATTGTAAGGACGGCTTGTATGGACGGCTTCTATGGGCGGATTGTATGGGTGGATTGTATGGGCGGATTGTATGGGCGGATTGTAGGGGCGGATTGTAGGGACGGATTGTATGGGCGGATTGAATGGGCGGATTGAATGGGCGGATTGTAGGGGCGGATTGTAGGGACGGCTTGTATGGACAGATTGTATGGGTGGATTGTATGGGTGGATTGTATGGGCGGATTGTAGGGACGGATTGTAGGGACGGCTTGTATGGGTGGATTGTATGGACGGATTGTAGGGACGGATTGTAGGGACGGATTGTAGGGGCGGATTGTAGGGACGGATTGTAGGGACGGATTGTATGGACGGATTGTAGGGACGGATTGTAGGGGCGGATTGTAGGGGCGGATTGTATGAGTGGATTGTATGGACGGATTGTATGGACGGATTGTAGGGACGGATTGTAGGGACGGATTGTAGGGACGGATTGTATGGACGGCTTGTATGGACGGATTGTAGGGACGGATTGTAGGGGCGGATTGTAGGGGCGGATTGTAGGGACGGCTTGTATGAGTGGATTGTATGGACGGATTGTATGGACGGATTGTAGGGACGGATTGTAGGGACGGATTGTATGGACGGATTGTAGGGACGGATTGTATGGACGGATTGTAGGGACGGCTTGTATGAGTGGATTGTATGGACGGATTGTATGGACGGATTGTAGGGACGGATTGTAGGGGCGGATTGTAGGGACAGCTTGTATGGGTGGATTGTAGGGATGGCTTGTATGAGTGGATTGTATGGACGGATTGTAGGGGCGGATTGTAGGGACGGATTGTATGGGTGGATTGTAGAGACAGCTTGTATGGGCGGATTGTAGAGACAGCTTGTATGGGCGGATTGTAGGGACGGCTTGTATGGGTGGATTGTAGGGATGGCTTGTATGAGTGGATTGTATGGACGGATTGTAGGGGCGGATTGTATGGACGGATTGTAGGGGCGGATTGTAGGGACGGATTGTATGGGTGGATTGTAGAGACAGCTTGTATGGGCGGATTGTAGAGACAGCTTGTATGGGCGGATTGTAGGGACGGCTTGTATGGGTGGATTGTAGGGGCGGATTGTAGGGACGGATTGTAGGGACGGCTTGTATGGGCGGATTGTAGGGACGGCTTGTATGGGCGGATTGTAGGGACGGCTTGTATGGGTGGATTGTATGGGCGGATTGTAGGGACGGATTGTATGGGTGGATTGTAGGGGCGGATTGTAGGGACGGCTTGTATGGGTGGATTGTATGGGCGGATTGTAGGGGCGGATTGTAGGGACGGCTTGTATGAGTGGATTGTAGGGACGGCTTGTATGGGTGGATTGTAGGGATGGCTTGTATGAGTGGATTGTATGGACGGATTGTAGGGGCGGATTGTAGGGACGGATTGTATGGGCGGATTGTAGAGACAGCTTGTATGGGCGGATTGTATGGGCGGATTGTAGGGACGGCTTGTATGGGCGGATTGTAGGGACGGCTTGTATGGGTGGATTGTATGGGCGGATTGTAGGGACGGATTGTATGGGTGGATTGTATGGGCGAATTGTAGGGGCGGATTGTAGGGGCGGATTGTAGGGACGGCTTGTATGGGTGGATTGTATGGGCGGATTGTAGGGACGGATTGTAGGGACGGCTTGTATGGGTGGATTGTAGGGATGGCTTGTATGAGTGGATTGTATGGACGGATTGTAGGGGCGGATTGTAGGGACGGATTGTATGGGCGGATTGTAGAGACAGCTTGTATGGGCGGATTGTAGAGACAGCTTGTATGGGCGGATTGTAGGGACGGCTTGTAGGGGCGGATTGTATGGGCGGATTGTAGGGACGGATTGTAGGGACGGATTTTAGGGGCGGATTGTAGGGACAGCTTGTATGGGTGGATTGTAGGGATGGCTTGTATGAGTGGATTGTATGGACGGATTGTATGGGCGGATTGTAGAGACAGCTTGTATGGGCGGATTGTAGAGACAGCTTGTATGGGCGGATTGTAGAGACAGCTTGTATGGACGGATTGTAGGGACGGCTTGTAGGGGCGGATTGTAGGGACGGCTTGTATGGACGGATTGTAGGGACGGCTTGTAGGGGCGGATTGTAGGGATGGCTTGTATGAGTGGATTGTATGGACGGATTGTAGGGGCGGATTGTAGAGACAGCTTGTATGGGCGGATTGTAGGGACGGCTTGTAGGGGCGGATTGTAGGGACGGCTTGTAGGGGCGGATTGTAGGGACGGCTTGTATGGGTGGATTGTATGGGCGGATTGTAGGGGCGGATTGTAGGGACGGCTTGTATGGGCGGATTGTAGGGACGGCTTGTATGGGTGGATTGTATGGGCGGATTGTATGGACGGATTGTAGGGACGGCTTGTATGAGTGGATTGTAGGGACGGCTTGTATGGGTGGATTGTAGGGATGGCTTGTATGAGTGGATTGTATGGACGGATTGTAGGGGCGGATTGTAGGGACGGATTGTATGGGCGGATTGTAGAGACAGCTTGTATGGGCGGATTGTATGGGCGGATTGTAGGGACGGCTTGTATGGGTGGATTGTATGGGCGGATTGTAGGGACGGATTGTATGGGTGGATTGTATGGGCGAATTGTAGGGGCGGATTGTAGGGGCGGATTGTAGGGACGGCTTGTATGGGTGGATTGTATGGGCGGATTGTAGGGACGGATTGTAGGGACGGCTTGTATGGGTGGATTGTAGGGATGGCTTGTATGAGTGGATTGTATGGACGGATTGTAGGGGCGGATTGTAGGGACGGATTGTATGGGCGGATTGTAGAGACAGCTTGTATGGGCGGATTGTAGAGACAGCTTGTATGGGCGGATTGTAGGGACGGCTTGTAGGGGCGGATTGTATGGACGGATTGTAGGGACGGATTGTAGGGACGGCTTGTATGGGTGGATTGTATGGGCGGATTGTATGAGTGGATTGTAGGGACGGCTTGTATGGGTGGATTGTAGAGACAGCTTGTATGGGCGGATTGTAGGGACGGCTTGTATGGGCGGATTGTAGGGACGGCTTGTATGGGTGGATTGTATGGGCGGATTGTAGGGACGGATTGTAGGGACGGATTGTATGGGTGGATTGTAGGGACGGCTTGTATGAGTGGATTGTAGGGACGGCTTGTATGGGCGGATTGTAGGGATGGCTTGTATGGGTGGATTGTATGGGCGGATTGTAGGGACGGATTGTATGGGTGGATTGTATGGGCGGATTGTAGGGACGGATTGTATGGGTGGATTGTAGGGACGGCTTGTATGAGTGGATTGTAGGGACGGCTTGTATGGGCGGATTGTAGGGATGGCTTGTATGGGTGGATTGTATGGGCGGATTGTAGGGACGGATTGTATGGGTGGATTGTAGGGGCGGATTGTAGGGGCGGATTGTAGGGGCGGATTGTAGGGACGGCTTGTATGGGTGGATTGTATGGGCGGATTGTAGGGACGGATTGTAGGGACGGCTTGTATGAGTGGATTGTAGGGACGGCTTGTATGGGCGGATTGTAGGGATGGCTTGTATGAGTGGATTGTATGGACGGATTGTAGGGGCGGATTGTAGGGACGGATTGTATGGGCGGATTGTAGAGACAGCTTGTATGGGCGGATTGTATGGGCGGATTGTAGGGACGGCTTGTATGGGCGGATTGTAGGGACGGCTTGTATGGGTGGATTGTATGGGCGGATTGTAGGGACGGATTGTATGGGTGGATTGTAGGGGCGAATTGTAGGGGCGGATTGTAGGGGCGGATTGTAGGGACGGCTTGTATGGGTGGATTGTATGGGCGGATTGTAGGGACGGATTGTAGGGACGGCTTGTATGGGTGGATTGTAGGGATGGCTTGTATGAGTGGATTGTATGGACGGATTGTAGGGGCGGATTGTAGGGACGGATTGTATGGGCGGATTGTAGAGACAGCTTGTATGGGCGGATTGTAGAGACAGCTTGTATGGGCGGATTGTAGAGACAGCTTGTATGGGCGGATTGTATGGGCGGATTGTAGGGACGGATTGTAGGGACGGATTTTAGGGGCGGATTGTAGGGACAGCTTGTATGAGTGGATTGTATGGACGGATTGTATGGGCGGATTGTAGAGACAGCTTGTATGGGCGGATTGTAGAGACAGCTTGTATGGGCGGATTGTAGGGACGGCTTGTAGGGGCGGATTGTAGGGACGGCTTGTAGGGGCGGATTGTAGGGATGGCTTGTATGGGTGGATTGTATGGGCGGATTGTAGGGACGGATTGTATGGGTGGATTGTATGGGCGGATTGTAGGGACGGATTGTATGGGTGGATTGTAGGGACGGCTTGTATGAGTGGATTGTAGGGACGGCTTGTATGGGCGGATTGTAGGGATGGCTTGTATGGGTGGATTGTAGGGACGGCTTGTAGGGGCGGATTGTAGGGACGGATTGTATGGGTGGATTGTAGGGGCGGATTGTAGGGGCGGATTGTAGGGGCGGATTGTAGGGACGGCTTGTATGGGTGGATTGTATGGGCGGATTGTAGGGACGGATTGTAGGGACGGCTTGTATGAGTGGATTGTAGGGACGGCTTGTATGGGCGGATTGTAGGGATGGCTTGTATGAGTGGATTGTATGGACGGATTGTAGGGGCGGATTGTAGGGACGGATTGTATGGGCGGATTGTAGAGACAGCTTGTATGGGCGGATTGTATGGGCGGATTGTAGGGACGGCTTGTATGGGCGGATTGTAGGGACGGCTTGTATGGGTGGATTGTATGGGCGGATTGTAGGGACGGATTGTATGGGTGGATTGTAGGGGCGAATTGTAGGGGCGGATTGTAGGGGCGGATTGTAGGGACGGCTTGTATGGGTGGATTGTATGGGCGGATTGTAGGGACGGATTGTAGGGACGGCTTGTATGGGTGGATTGTAGGGATGGCTTGTATGAGTGGATTGTATGGACGGATTGTAGGGGCGGATTGTAGGGACGGATTGTATGGGCGGATTGTAGAGACAGCTTGTATGGGCGGATTGTAGAGACAGCTTGTATGGGCGGATTGTAGAGACAGCTTGTATGGGCGGATTGTAGGGACGGCTTGTAGGGGCGGATTGTATGGGCGGATTGTAGGGACGGATTGTAGGGACGGATTTTAGGGGCGGATTGTAGGGATGGCTTGTATGAGTGGATTGTATGGACGGATTGTATGGGCGGATTGTAGAGACAGCTTGTATGGGCGGATTGTAGAGACAGCTTGTATGGGCGGATTGTAGGGACGGCTTGTAGGGGCGGATTGTAGGGACGGCTTGTAGGGGCGGATTGTAGGGACGGCTTGTATGGGTGGATTGTATGGGCGGATTGTAGGGACGGATTGTAGGGACGGATTGTAGGGACGGCTTGTATGGGTGGATTGTATGGGCGGATTGTAGGGACGGATTGTAGGGACGGATTTTAGGGGCGGATTGTAGGGACAGCTTGTATGGGTGGATTGTAGGGATGGCTTGTATGAGTGGATTGTATGGACGGATTGTAGGGGCGGATTGTAGGGACGGATTGTATGGGTGGATTGTAGAGACAGCTTGTATGGGCGGATTGTAGAGACAGCTTGTATGGGCGGATTGTAGGGACGGCTTGTATGGGTGGATTGTATGGGCGGATTGTAGGGGCGGATTGTAGGGGCGGATTGAATGGGCGGATTGTAGGGGCGGATTGTAGGGACGGCTTGTATGGGTGGATTGTAGGGATGGCTTGTATGGTCGGATTGTATGGGTGGATTGTATGGGCGGATTGTAGGGACGGATTGTAGGGACGGATTGTATGGGTGGATTGTATGGGTGGATTGTATGGGCGGATTGTAGGGACGGATTGTAGGGACGGATTGTAGGGGCGGATTGTAGGGACGGCTTGTATGGGTGGATTGTAGGGGCGGATTGTAGGGACGGCTTGTATGGGTGGATTGTATGGACCGATTGTATGGGCGGATTGTAGGGACGGATTGTATGGGCGGATTGTAGGGACAGCTTGTAGGGGCGGATTGTAGAGACAGCTTGTATGGGCGGATTGTAGGGACGGATTGTACGGGCGGATTGTAGGGGTGGATTGTATGGGCGGATTGTATGGGCGGATTGTATGGGCGGATTGTAGGGACGGATTGTATGGGTGAATTGTAAGGACGGATTGTAAGGACGGATTGTATGGGTGGATTGTAGGGACGGATTGTATGGGCGGATTGTAGGGACTGCTTGTAGGGACGGCTTGTAGGGACGGCTTGTATGGGTGGATTGCAGGGGCCGATTGTAGGGGCGGCTTGTAGGGATGGATTGTAGGGACGGATTTATGGGCGAATTGTATGGACGGATTGTAGGGACGGATTTATGGGCGAATTGTAGGGGCAGATTGTAGGGACAGCTTGTAGGGACAGCTTGTAGGGACAGCTTGTGGGGATGGCTTGTAGGGACGGATTGTATGGGAAGATTGTATGGGCAGATTGTATGGGCAGTTTGTAGGGACGGCTTGTAGGGACAGATTGTATGGGCAGATTGTATGGGTGGATTGTAACGTGTGTGGTCTGCTCTAGATTGGACAACATTAATTTTCTGACTCAAGATCCAATGGGCTGCTCTGTGGTGTTCGGGAACAAGATGGTGTAAGGTGTGTGTGTGGTGAAGAGGGGGGAGGGGTAGCTCTGCCTCGATATGAACTCTCCGTTCCCAGGTTGGCAGGTCTTGGCTGGCGCGGTGGGGGGTGGGGGGCAGGGAGGGCGCCCGGTCTGCGTGCTTCCCCCTTGGTCTGCTCACACGGTATACAATGACATCATCTCATTAGATCTAATTATAGAACGCAGGGGAAAAAGAAATAATTCCTCCACCCACGGCCAAAACAGCAGAGCGAGGCACAGCAAAAATAATCGCATGTTCTCCCACGGTGAAGAGGGCGACACGTGGGCTTGCACTCTAAATCTCTTTAAAGGGGAACCCCACTGAGCCACATCATGGTCAACAGCTGTGTGACGTCCTACAAAGCATATATGATGGTCTGCAGATAAGAAATGTACTTTTATAAAGTCCGGAACACGTGAAGAGGTCCAAGTACAGGGCATGGAGGGCGGTCTTGCCTTGGGTGTCTCGAGGCTTTCCTAAGTCAAGTGGGCTTACACTCTAAACCTAATTAAAGGGAAAACCCTCACAACCTCATCGTGGCCACCAGCTGTGTGATGTCCTACAAAGTGTACAATAGTTTCCAGATAAAAAAAATAACTTTTATAAAGTCGGAAAAACATGAAGAGATCTCATTCCAGGACGCAGAGGGTGGTCTTATCTGGAACACGTAAGGCTTGCACTCCAAATCCTTTTAAAGGGGAACCCCTCTCAGCCCCAGTGTGGCCACCAGCTGTGTGACGTCCTACAAAGTTTATGATGGTTTCAGATAAGAGATTGACTTTATTATAAAGTGCCCAGGAAGACTTGAAAAGCTCCCAGTACAGGCCGCGGAGGGCGGTCTTCCCTTGGGTGTCCCGGGACTTTCCTGGGACACGTGGGCTTGCACTCTAAATACCTTTAAAGGGGAACCCCACTGAGCCACATCATGGTCAACAGCTATGTGACATCCTGCAAAGCATATGATGGTCTGCAGATAAGAAATTACTTTTTTTTTTTAAAGTTGGGAACACGTGAAGTGGTCCAAGTCCAGGGTGTTGAGGGCGGTCTTCCCTTGGGTGTCCCGAGGCTTTCCTAAGTCAAGTGGGCTTACACTCTAGTCCCCATTAAAGGGGAACCTCTCACAGCCTCATCATGGCAACCAGCTGTGTGCAACGTCCTACAGAGCAGATGATGTCTCCAGATAAGAAATGTACTTTTATAAAGTCGGAAACACATGAAGTGATCCAAGTTCAGGATGCCATGGGTGGTCTTCCCTTGGGCGTCCCAGATCTTTCCTTGAACTAGTGGGCTTGCACTCTAAATCTCTTTAGGGAACCCCTCTAAGTCTTATCATGGGCGCCAGCTGTGTGACGTCCTACAACGTGAATGATGGTTTCCAGATAAGAAATGTACTTTTATAAAGTCGGAAACACATGAAGTGATCCAAGTTCAGGATGCCATGGCGCGGTCTTCCCTTGGGTGTCCCAGATCTTTCCTTTAACACGTGGGCTTGCACTCTAAATCTCTTTAGGGAACCCCTCTAAGTCTTATCATGGGCGCCAGCTGTGTGACGTCCTACAACATGTACGATGGTTTCCATATAAGAAATTTACTTTTATAAAGTAAACACGTGAAGAGATCCCAATCCCATTGGGCGTCCCAGGTCTTTAATGGCCAACAGCTGTGTGATGTCCTACAAAGCATATGATAATTGACTTTTATAAAGTCCCCAGGAAGACGTGAAGAGATCCCAGTCCAGGATGCAGAGGGCAATCTTCCCTTGGGCGTCACAGGTCTTTCCTGGAACAAGTGAGCTTACATTCTAAATTTCCTTTAAAGGGGAACCCCTCACAGCCTCATCATGGCCACCAGCTGTGTGACGTCCTACAAAACATATGAAAACATATGATGGTTTCCAGATAAGAAATGTACTTTTATAAAGTCGGGAACACATGAAGCGTTCCAAGTTCATGATGTACTGGATGCTCTTCCCTTGGGAGTCCCGGGCCTTTCCTGGGACAACTGGGCTTGCACTCTAAATCCCTTTAAAAGGGAACCCCTCTAAGACCCATCGTGGTCACCAGATGTGTGACACCCTAAAAAGTGTACGAGGGTTTCCAGATAGGAAATCGGCTTTTATAAAGTCACTGGGAGAACGTGAAGAGCTCCCAGTCAAGGACGCAGAGGGCGGTCTTCCCTTTGGGCGTCCCAGGTCTTTCCTGGATCAAGTGAGCTTACACTCTAAACCCCTTTAAAGGGGAACACCTCACAGCCTCATCATGGCCACCAGCTGTGTGACGTCCTACAAAAGCATATGATGGTTTCCAGATAAGAATTTAACTTTTATAAAGTCGGGAACACATGAAGCGATCCAAGTTCAGGACGCAGTGAGCGGTCTTCCCACAAGTTTTCTGGGTCTTTCCTGGGACAAGGAGGCTTGCACTCTAAATCCCTTTAAAAGGGGAACCCCTCTCAGCTCCATCGTGGCCACCAGCTGTGTGAAGTCCAGCAAAGTGTACGATGGTTTCCAGATAAGAAATTCACTTTTACAAAGTCAGGAAAACATGAAGAAATCCCAGTCCAGGACTCGGAGGGCGGTCTTCCCTCGGGGTCAGGTGAGGATGTCCCCGGTCTTTCCCAGGACAAGTGGGCTTGCACTCTAAATCCTAAAATAATGTCCTACAATGCATATCAATGCAAGTTCAGGACGCAGTGGGCGGTCTTCCCATGAGTTTTCTGGGTCTTTCCTGGGACAAGTGGGCTTGCACTCTAAATCCCTTTAAAAGGGGAACCCCTCTCAGATCCATCATGGCCACCAGCTGTGTGAAGTCCAACAAAGTGTATGATGGTTTCCAGATAAGAAATTCACTTTTACAAAGTCAGGAAAACATGAAGAAATCCCAGTCCAGGACTCGGAGGGCGGTCTTCCCTCAGGGTCAGGTGAGGATGTCCCCGGTCTTTCCCAGGACAAATGGGCTTGCACTCTAAATCCTAAAATAATGTCCTACAATGCATATCATGACCTACAGATAAGAAGTACTTTTATAAAGGCGGGAAAACATACAGAAGATGTACTTTTATAAAGGCGGGAAAACACAGAGATCCAAGTCCAGTATGTGGTGGGCGGTCTTTCCTTGGGCGACCCGCGTTCTAGGGGCAAGCAATAGGCACTTAGTTCCTGCAGGTGTCAGGATTTGCAAATCAGTAAAAGTGCGGCTTGGGTCCTGTTTAGTCAGCAGCTCCTGGCTAGAAACTGTCTGTCTTGCAAGCAATGCATATAGAATGTTCTGCCATGGCAACCACGCTACGTGGGAAGAGACTGACTGAGTGCAGGAGAGACAAGGGGGGGGGGTCTGTAGTCTGAAAACTGAAGGACAGTACTAGAAGGGGTATCAAGGAACCCTTCATAATGGGAAGCCACCTGTCTCCACAGAATGACTGCAACAAAGAGCGATCGTGTTGACCGAGCGTGCTTAAAATTATACCCAGTGCAGACATCCGGTGACAACATGAGCTCGGGGGAAAGGTCTTCAGACCACCAGCTGCAGGACAGGTAAACGACCGACGAGCAATGAAGGATTTTGGGGCTCACTGTAGGCTGTGCCGCCCCGGAATACACCAGCAACACCTGAGTCAGATATGCGAGGAAAGCGAAGGTCACCCCCCCCCCAGCGGTGACACAGAGGGACAATGACGCATCAAAGTCAATCAACCGAAACGAGTGTGGAGAGAGAGAATCCCACCCCCTCTCAACCCCCGCCAGGATCCTAAGTGCTTTGTCATCACTGGCAGCCGCCCAGGTGCATTGTGGGGGGGGGGGGGGTCAGGTAGTCGCAGAGGCGGTTGTTCAAGGTGTCGGCTCTGAGCTGAAAGGCACCGGGGATGCCAGGCTGAGTTCACAGCCTTAAGGCTAAAATTTTTGGATCCCAATTTTTGGGTTGACATTGGTTGAACTAGATGGACTTGTGCCTTTTTTTTGACCAGCCTAACTATAGTATGTAACACCAGAACATTAATATAGGGGAAATCTTCCAATGGGGACCCTGGTGTCACACCAGAATTCCCTCGCTTTGGAGGGATTTCCTCTCACTTCCTGTTGTGGCTACGGGGCAGGAAGTGAAGGAACATCTCCCCAGTGGGGACACAGATGGAAAAGTCTGGCCTTTAAGTTACACTTTAATGTTTGATCTCCCCCCCCTTTTTTTTTTCTCTACATGTCAACCAGACAAGGTCTGCCTGATTGAAGACTGACTGCCTGCAGTCTCCGAAGAGGTAAAAGAGCCACAATGCTCAAAGTAGTCAGACCATGTGACATGGATAAGGATCCGGATCCGCCGAGAGAGAAAGTCTAGGTGATTACAGGAAGATACTGAGGCTGCAATGTCATAGCGAAAAGGGGGCGTGACACCGGGACAGGATGCTCTGGGGGGGATACTCAGGGGGTGTCACCAGGGGACACAATGCTCTCGGCAGAGTCACCGAATGACAAAGGATACTCTGGGTGTCACTGGGTGACACATGATACTCTGGGGGGGGATGCTCTAGGGGGTTAACGGGGTGACACTGGATGCTCGGGGGAGGGGTTGTCACCAGGTAAAACGAAATGCTCTGGGACTCACCGGGTGACACAAAATGCTCTGGGGGCCACTGGGTGACACAAAATGCTTTCTGGGGTTACCAGGTGACACAGAATGCTTGGGGGGGTCACTGGTGGGTGACACTGGATGCTCGGGGGGGGGGGACACAAAATGCTTTCTGGGGTTACCAGGTGACACAGAATTCTCTAGGGGGTGACACAGGATGCTCTGGGGGGGGGTGTCCCTGGGTGACACAGGATGCTCTGGGGGGATGCTCTTGGGGGGGTGGGGGGGCACAGGGTGACACTGTATGCTCGAGGGGGAAGGGGGACACAGAAATGCTCTGGGGGCCACTGGGTGGCACAGAATGCTTTTTGGGGTTACCAGGTGACAGAATGCTTTTGGGGGTCACTGGGTGGCACAGAATGTTTTTGGGGGTTACCAGACACAGAATGCTTTTGGGGGGTCACTGGGTGGCACAGAATGCTTTTGGGGGTCACTGGGTGGCACAGAATGTTTTTGGGGGTTACCAGACACAGAATGCTTTTGGGGGTCACTGGGTGGCACAGAATGCTTTTGGGGGTCACTGGGTGGCACAGAATGCTCTACACTGGAGGGGTGAGTGCACAGGGGACACTGGATCCCCAGGGGATGGACACGGACACAGAGACACGACGAGTCAGGTAAGGAACAACAGCAGCAGGGGGGCTCAGCTCAGGCATAGTGAAGCTGCACCAATCAGGGAAGAGGTTTCCTGATTGGCCATGGTGCCGGTGCTGCGGGTAAAACCTGAATGGGTCCAGCAGTCAAGCTGGAGAGGAAACCGGGTGCTGGATTTGGGGGCAGGCGGGTGACACCAGGTGATCTTTGCCTAGGTCTGGTGTCACATGACCGGCATCAGGAGCTGCATTTATGCTACAAAAGGAGGTGCCCCCCCCCAGAATAATAATAATCCACTTCATTGGAGGGGCTGAGAGGGGCCCCGGTGATGAACCTCTTCCGTCCGCTCGCTCTCCTCTTTTTTTGCGCAGATTAAACCCAAGGAGCCGTGCCAAACATCGTCCTAACGCACTAAATGCGGTGGCAGGAAATCGATGCCGGGACGCACACAGGGGAGAATTAATCCCCCCCGCCAGATTATCCCACCAACTAAATTACCACTAAATAGCACTTAGAGCCCGGATCTTGGGGATTTCTGGACCTTAGAAGGCAAATCCTCTTATACCTCACTCACCGGTCTTAATCTGCCGCAGAAACCACTCTGTACAGGGCCATGGTATATGCTAGCGCCATAGGGACAAAGCAGAACCCACTGCCGGGAAGTTTGTTCCAAAATGCTTACAGCGTCCTTTTTCAGAAAAGCTCCACCATTTACCAATAAAAAGCCGTCCTTTAGCTTCAGTCTGTGACTTTTGCCCAGACTGAGATGACGTCTTCAGTCTGCTGCAGGCAGAAGGAAGCATTTCCTCAGTCTCCCTTCCCCGCAGTAATCAGACTGTACATTGTAACGTTGTAGCAATCACATGGCTACAGGACTCGTGGGACTTATGCACAGCAGTTTGCTCCATCAAGATATGCTTGCTTAGTGATCCATTATCTGTTGGTGTGTTGCCCCATAGCATCAAGTTAACTGCTACATCTGCCTTTTTGGACTATTTTGCCATCTATGGTCACCTATAGCACTTGGGCATTCTGACGTAGCAGTTACCACTAGTCATCCTGGCAGTAGAAACCTGTCCCCTACCTATAGGAGATACGGAAGGCACTGTACCGTGCATGTGACCAGCATCCCCTGAAGAAGCCCGATATAGGGGCGAAACATGTAGGGAAGTTCACTCTATATTGCTGTATCACTGTCTATGTACCAAAATGTACTTGCCACAATTTATGTCCTATTTTGGTGTTTTTACTGGATGAATTTCTACTTTTCTATTTGTTAAATAAATATATATATTTTTTTATATACAATTGATAATTTCTTGTTTTTTTGCACCTAAAAAATCCCACAATTCCTGCATCTACTATTTTTACTATATGGGATGTGGTGCCAGTCTTTATTGTGAGAATTCGTGTTCATAACTCCCTTCATTAGCAATCACATGGTGAGATGCTGCAGAAGGGGCAAAGGGGCAGCAAAGGCTAAGAAATGAGAAGGGAGGGGGGGAAAAAAAAAATGTGGAGTGGTCTCTGGAACAGGAACAAAGGGGTAAATTCTTCATTGGGGACACTCATTCAGGGTCACAATTAAGGTGGGATTACCTTCACTTTGTAGAGATCCTGTTGTGTCTACAGAAGCTGAGGAATCCCAACACATGCCGTAAATGGAGCCCTAACCAAGTCAGTGGAAAGAGCCACTCCCCTCAGGAGCTCAGCCCCACCCCTGCTGTTCTAAATTCCAGTGACAGATTTGCATTAGCACAGAAAGTTCTGGAATCCCAATGCAAGATGTATATATGCCTCGACTTTTGCACAAGTCAGTGGTAAGATACTCCCACCCCTGCTGTTCCACATTCAACTGGCAAATCACCATGTGCTCAGAGAGCTCCATATTCCCAACACAGGCCATATATGGAGCTATGACTTCTGCCCAGGTCAGTGGGAAGAGCCCCCCCCCAGGACCCACCCCTGCTGTTCTAGATTCACATGTGCCCAGAGAGCTCTCAATTCCCGATGTAAGATGTTTATGAGGCCTTGACTTTTATTCAAGTCAGTGATATGCCATATATGGAGCCTTGACTTCTGCCCAGGTCAGTGGGAAGAGCACTCCACTCCTCCAGGACCCACCCCTGCTGTTCTAGATTCACATGTGCCCAGATTCCCGATGTAAAGTGTATATGAGGCCTTGACTTTTATTCAAGTCAGTGGTAAGACACTCCTCCAAGAGCTTAGCCCCACCCCTGCTGTTACACATTGAGTGGAAAGTCACTCCCCCGAGCAGCTTAGCCCCACTCCTGTTCAATATTGAAACAACTGACTCCATTGTCCCCAGAGAGCCCCTGAATCCCAATGCACGCTGTATATGGAGCCTCAACTTCTGCCCAAGTCAATGGGAAGGGCCAGGGAGCTTATCCCTGCCCCTGCTGTTCCAAAATACCACTCCACTCCTCCAGGACCCACCCCTGCTGTTCTAGATTCACATGTGCCCAGATTCCCGATGTAAAGTGTATATGAGGCCTTGACTTTTATTCAAGTCAGTGGTAAGACACTCCTCCCCAAGAGCTTAGCCCCACCCCTGCTGTTCCACATTGCAGTGGCTGATTCCCATGTGCCCAGAGAGCTCCAAAATCCCAACACAGACCACGTATGGAGCCTTGACTTCTGCCCAGGTCAGTGGAAAGAACTACTCCTCCTAGTAGCTCGGCCCCACCCTGGCTGTTCCAAATTTCAAAGACATATTTGCAGGTGCCCAGAGAGCTCTGGAATCCCAATGCAAGCTGTATATGGAAGCCTTGAGTTTTGTGCTCAGAAAGTTCCAGAATCCCAACACAGGCCACACATGGAGCCTTGACTTCTGCCCAGGTTAGTGGAAAGAACCATTCCCCCCAGGAGCTCAGCTCCAACCCCTTGCTGTTCCAAATTTCAATGGCAAGTTCGCATATGTCCAGAAAAGTCTGCAATCCGAATGCAAGTTATATATGAGACCTCGACTTATGCCTAAGTCAGTGGAAAGTCACTCCCCCGAGCAGCTTAGCCCCACCCCTGTTCAATATTGCAACAACTGACTCCATTGTCTCCAGAGAGCCCCTGAATCCCAATGCACGCTGTATATGGAGCCTCAACTTCTGCCCAAGTCAATGGGAAGGGCCAGGGAGCTTATCCTTGCCCCTGCTGTTCCAAAATCCCATGTGCCCATAGAGGTCTGGAATCCCAATAAAAGCTGTATATGAGTCCTCGACTTCTGCCCAAGTCAGTGGTAAGACACTCCCCCAGGAGCTTAAACACAAGAAAGGAGTTCCCCTAGGTGGACTTTACCGGCACTTGCATGATAGAAACGAGTTTTTAGAAATAGAAGCTATAATGCATATAAAAAGGTGTAAATTTTATTCAATTAGAGAGATACAAATATTAAAAACAAAATGGATATCATCCATAACAAAGCAGTACTGATGGGTAAATATAATAAAACAGTCAAGTAATTAACAATGGTGCAAAAGGAACCTCTTTTCAAGCCCGACGCGTTTCGGGGTGTTTAGTGTATCTAGGGTCCTTCTTCAGGGGCATGATCGAAAAGAGGGGTTCATCTAAATGTATTGAAAAAAGATAATATACATATAAATCAGCATGTAAGAGTGTGAACAGGGGTCAAATAGTAAACAGGTTGTCAGTAGATATCCAATGGGAGTTTTTTATGATCTGATGATCACCTACCTGGGAAAGTTCCATTAACTACTTGTAGGAAGAGGTTTAAAAACACAGAGCCACTGAAAAGGAGCAGGGTGTAGGTGGGCAATTTTTGGATATGAGGGATATACGTGATATTAATAGATGGTATAGATTGCAGAAAGATAGGCAATAATTTCCATATGGGAGTGAAACACTATACCCATCCCGCCCGACCCGGGCATGCGCTGGCCAGAGCGGAAAGCTGAGGTCACAGGAGGGCGCCCCTAAAAAATGAAAAAATTGAAGTACCTTTAGCAGAGATGCAATATATAAAAGAAGGAGAAATAGTGCCAAAGTGACAGACCAAAAAAGGTATACAAAAGATATACATCTATATTTAATATTATGGTGGTAGCCGTCAAGTATAAGCATATAAAGAACCAAATAGTCAAGGCTAAATGACAGAGGAGGGGCGAAAATAATATGCAAAAATAAATAGTAATGGAAATGGTAATGTACTTAATAGAAAACAGATGTAATAAACGTATGTATATGATACGATAATTATTGAAATGGTTAATGAAATAGCATTGGTGCATGTTGGGAGAAATGCCTAGTAAAAATATATGGTGAAAAAATGTATATGTTCAAATGGATACATATATAATAAGAGTTTTGTTGGATAGGGGGCTGAATAATTTGGAAAAAAAATGACATCAAAATACTACATCCACATGTCAAAGACATATATAGTCCTAAAAGGGACATGTGTATAGGTTTCCAATAACCTGCAGCAGATAGGATATTACCATAGCAGGGTGAAGGATTGAGTACTAAAAAGGAGGGATATCAAACATCTATGATAATGGCCTTTAAAAATCCTTGAAAGGGAACAGAACGAGTAAACAATGTAAGTGATGAACATACCTGTGAGGATCAGAGTGTTACAAGACGGCCAGCCACGCAAACCTGCATCTAGCATATACAGCGCTAAAGCAGGAAGTGAGTGGGGCCGGTTTAAATGTGTGACAGGCTCCAATCAGCTGGCGTCAATAAGACGCACAGCTGTGTAGTGGAGGCCGTCAGCTGGGACACCCAATAAGACCTCCCGAAGTGAGGGTGCGCGGCGACGCTCCTACCGCGCATGCGCGAAGGCGCAATGACGTTGGAGCGACGTCGCGCACACCCGCCCCACCGACACGGAAGTGCCTCACCGGCGAACTGAGCATGCTCGCCGGAGTGGCAATATGGAGGCGGTGGGCGCAGGGCGGAGCCTACGCCCAGCAACCTCCCTAGATACCGCCCCAAAGGTGGAAGTATGGGGCGGTTTTCCGTGCCGGGCCCCCGCTCTGGCCGCCCACGCCACGGGGGGGGGGGGGGGGGGGGCGCGGGCAGTGGCAATGAAAGTATGCCAATGATGGAAAACATATGGAAAAATGTAAGCATCCCAAATAAGGTGGGAAAGTTTCCACCAAGAAAGGGGAATATGCCAGAGTCAAAATAAGGATGATATAGGCATTATGAGCAGGCTAGTACAAAGTAGATTAAAAAATTATTATTATAGGTAAATGGAAGTTCCAACATGAACCCTGCTGGATCTCAGTGGCCTGGATGGGAATGCATGGAGAGACAGGCTGGGGCATATCACAGGACGATTAGATCTTAAGTAGGGGTGGGTAAGCAAATTCGGATGTTAAACCATATAATAATAAAAAAATAAAAATAAAAAAGGCAGAGAAGGATAATAGGGTTTCTTAATACAAAACATCAAAGTGAATAAATATGCCAACAAAAACATCCAATAAGGAGTTTGGCATCGGATAACTGTTTACTATTTGACCCCTGTTCACACTCTTACATGCTGATTTATATGTATATTATCTTTTTTCAATACATTTAGATGAACCCCTCTTTTCGATCATGCCCCTGAAGAAGGACCCTAGATACACTAAACACCCCGAAACGCGTCGGGCTTGAAAAGAGGTTCCTTTTGCACCATTGTTAATTACTTGACTGTTTTATTATATTTACCCATCAGTACTGCTTTGTTATGGATGATATCCATTTTGTTTTTAATATTTGTATCTCTCTAATTGAATAAAATTTACACCTTTTTATATGCATTATAGCTTCTATTTCTAAAAACTCGTTTCTATCATGCAAGTGCCGGTAAAGTCCACCTAGGGGAACTCCTTTCTTGTGTTTATGTACCATTGGACGTGGCACGGCTCCCTTCCTTAATAAGTTGGTCTCCCTTCTTTGTTCTCCCCCAGGAGCTTAGCCCCACCCCTGTTGTTCAATATTCCAACAACTGAAACCCGTGCACCCAAAGAGCTCTGGAATCCTGATGCAAGCCATAAACCTTTTACCAAATCAGTGGCATGAGCAACTCCCTCTAAGAGCTAAGCCCCACCCCTGCTGTTCCACATTCCAATGCAAAAATGATGAATACAGTGAACAGGCAATGGGATTACGTCTCTGCACGCTCGTACAGGAAGGTGGTATAATACTTATTTCACTGCAAACGAAATGCCTGGGGACAAAAACCTGCAACACCCCCCATCTGTCCTGTGAATGAGGGGGGTCTGTGTATGACCAGAGTCTGTGTTTAGGGCTTTACCGGCCCTTTAAACAGCGTGTTATTCCCCAGCCCCCGAGTCATTGTGGTCCCCTATTGTCACTGACAGGAAGACAAGGCCGGCCGCGTTATCACACCGCCTGCAGGAAACTCCTCACATCCTGTGTCCCTCCGACCCGACTTCCTCCCCAGTCTGTTTACATGAGATACAAGAGGGCCCGTCACTCAGCACCTTAATAACCACTCCGCCTACAACCCGTTATCAGCTCCGCGACACAACACAGGGCCACAGGAGGGCCCCTCACCCAATATCTGTGTGTGCACAGCTTGTGTCCTACCAGGGAGGAAACACAACCCACTCTGCAGAGCATTCCACCACTGACCTCCCTATAGATCTGCAGAACATCGCTCCCTCCCATCCCCCTCCTTACAGATCCATATTGATATATTCTGCTGATTATTCCATCACTGACCTCTCTAGAGATCTGCAGAACATTGCACCCTCCCCTCCCCCTCCTGATATATTCTGCAGATTATCCCATCACTGACCCCTCCAGAGATCTGCAGAACATCGCAGCCTCCCCTCCCGATATATTCTGCAGATTATTCCATCACTGACCTCGCTAGAGATCTGCAGAACATCGCTCCCTCCCCTCCCCCTCCTGATATATTCTGCAGATTATTCCACCTCGCTAGAGATCTGCAGAACATCGCTCCATCCCATCCCCTACTGATATATTCTGCAGATTATTCCACCTCGCTAGAGATCTGCAGAACATCGCTCCATCCCATTCCGTTCTGATATATTCTGCAGATTATTACATCACTAACCCCTCCAGAGATCTGCAGAACATTGCTCCCTCCCCTCCTCCTGATATATTCTGCAGATTATTCCATCCCTGACCTCTCTAGAGATCTGCAGAACATCGCTCCCTCCCTTCCCCCTCCTGACAGATCCATATTGATATATTCTGCAGATTATTAAGTTTAGAAGGTTTCTTAGTTTAATGGGGGGGGGGGGGGGGTATGGGGCAGAGTGTAGTTCAGGCCTCTGATTTAGTGATGCTGATTAATACCTGTGCGGTGTGTGTGGGCGGTGGGTACGTCATGCACTGACACAGACAGAGGTAGGTGCACGGTGAGTAACGAGGCTCACACACTTGGCTCGGCCTCCCCCTTCGGCGCAGACTGGCAGGAAATGCCAGAATTATGAGTAGAGGCTGATGCAACGCACAGTCAATCGCTAGCTGTGGAAAGCAAGGGGGGCCGGACCACCGAACAGCTACCCCTAGTGTCTGAGCTCTGGGCGTGCGGTCATGGCAGAAGCACGCCGGCCAAGAGGCGCGCTGTTCTCAGGGCCAATCACCCTCCTTCACTCCCGGAGATGCTGCTGATTTTGTACGTTTGCCCATTGACAAAGAAACGATCCGTCTATAATTTTATTGGTCGGTTTATTATAACAGTGAGAAACAGAATAACAACAAAAATATCCAGAAAAACGCATTTAAAAAAAGTTATAAACTGATTTTGCATTTTAATGAGTGAAATAAGTATTTGATCCCCTATCAATCAGCAAGATTTCTGGCTCCCAGGTGTCTTCTATACAGGTAATGAGCTGAGATTAGGAGCACTCTCTTAAAAGGGAGTTCTCCAAATCTCAGCTTGTTACCTGTATAAAAAGACGCAATCAGATTCCAATCTCTCCACCATGGCCAAGACCAAAGAGCTGTCCAAGGATGTCGGGGAGAAGATTGTAGACCTACACAAGGCTGGAATGGGCTACAAGACCATCGCCAAGCAGCTTGGTGAGAGGGTGACAACTGTTGGTGCGATTATTCGCAAATAGAAGAAAAAACAAAATAACTCTCAGTCTCCCCCCGGTCTGGGGCTCCATACAAGATCTCACCTCGTGGAGGTTCAATGATCATGAGAACGGTGAGGAATCAGCCCAGAACTACACGGGAGAATCTTGTCAATGATCTCAGCTGGGACCATAGTCACCAAGAAAACAATCGGTAACACACTACACCGTGAAGGACTGAAATCCTGCAGCACCCGCAAGGTCCTCCTGCTCAAGAAATCACATGGACAGGTCTGTCTGAAGTTTGCTAATGAACATCTGAATGATTCTGAGGAGAACTGGGGGAAAGTGTTGTGGTCAGATGAGACCAAAATCGAGCTCTTTGGCACCAACTCAACTCGCCATGTTTGGAGGAGGAGGAATGCTGCCTATGACCCCAAGAACACCATCCCCCACCATCATACATGGAGGTGGAAACATTATGCTTTGGGGGTGTTTTTCTGCTAAGGGGACAGGACAACTTCACCGCATCAAAGGGACGATGGACGGGGCCATGTACCACCAAATCTTGGGTGAGAACCTCCTTCCCACAGCCGGGGCATTAAAAATGGGTGGTGGATGGGTCTTCTAGCATGATAATGACCCAAAACACACGGCCAAGGCAACAAAGGAGTGGCCCAAGAAGAAGAACATTAAGATCCTGGAGTGGCCGGTCTCCAGACCTAAATCCCATAGAAAATATGTGAAGGGAGCTGAAGGTTCGAGTTACCAAACGTCAGCCTTAAAAATATAGATCTGGTATCACTGCCACTTACTCCTGTCTGTGCATTGAATTTATAAATAAAGAATAAAAATGTCAGTGCTGTCACACTTTGAATGACAATTGAGCGGTCATGTGACACTGTAACTGCAAATTACATATTTATCATTTTCTCACACAAATAGAATTTTCTTTTGGTGGTATTTAATCACCACTGGGGTTTTTTATGTTAAGCAAAAAAAAAAAAAAAGACCAAAAATGTTGATATTTTGTTATAAAATTTTGCCAACAGGTCATTTTTCTCCTTTACTGATGGGCACTGATGAATCGGAAACGATTGGGTACTGATAAGCCGGCACCGATGGCACTGATGGGCACTGGTAGGTGGCACTGATAGGTGCTGATGAGGCTGCACTAATGGGCACTAATCAGGAGGCACTGATAAAGCTGCACTGATGGGTGGTACTAATGGGTACTAATCAGGAGGCATCGATAAGGCGGCACTGATGATGAGGCACTAATTGGCAGCACTGATGAGTGTCCCTAGTGGGCACTGATTGGCGGCACTGGTGGGCACTGATTGGCGGCACTGGTGGGCACTGATAAGTGACACTGATGATGAGGCAATAATGGCCACTGATTGGCAGCACTGATAAGTGGACCTGGTGGGCACTGATTGGCAGCATCGATTGGCACCGATTGGTGGCACTGATAGGTGGCACTGGAGGGCACAGATTAGCAGCACTGGTTGGCACTAAGGGGACTGATGTCCCTCTAACAAAAGCCTGTGAAAGGCTTTCTTCTTTTCTTCATGCTGACAGCATGAGAAAAGAAAAAAAAGACGATTACCAGCTTCGGTTTACTTCCATGATTACCTGTCATTGGCTGACAGCTGATCACGTGGTGAAGGACCCGCTGTGATTGGCCCTTTACCTCGATCAGTGATCAGCTGAGTCCCAAGCGTGAGAATGGGAGGATGTCCAAGTACGCAAAAGGAAGCCTGCGCTGTAGCTGCCATTTTGGCTTAAGTGGTTAAAATCAGCCTTTTTTTTTTTTACTAGAAATGACTATGAATACCCAAAAATATGTATTTGCTGAAAGCAGAGGCCCCGGAGAATAAAATGGTGGTAGTTGCAATTTGTTTTTTTTGCGTTACACAATATTTGCACAGTTATTTATAAAGCACATATTTTCAGGGAAAAAAAATACACACCAACATTAACTTCAAAGCAAACACACACAATATTATACCCACATATAAAAGATGAGTAAATAGACACCAAACATGTCAAGCCAACTATTTCCACAACAAAAATACAAGGCACATCAATTTTGAAGAACACTCAGCAAATCTATAAAATAAAACACCCCAAAACCCAACATACCAATACCTCCAAACGTCATTAGTTCAGTCCAGCCAGTGTAAATTAAATGAAATCTTTGTATGGAGATCCCAGCTGAAAGCAGAGATCAGGCTTTGAGGTGGGTGTGGCTATTCTATAAGCTGAGGGGAGGGACTTGGAAAAGCAAAAAAAAAAAAGGTTTAAGGTGGGCCTCAGGGATGTAGAGATGTTTGCTTGAAGCCCCCAGAAACAAAAAGCTGGGGGGGGGGGGGCAAGAAGGAGGACTGCAAGAAGATCTGCAGGACTTTGACCACAACACCAGCGAAGCTGCAAAGGATTGTTCAGAGTTCTCAGGATCTCTGTTTTTTTTTTTTTTACACACCCTCCAGGATAGTCCTCAGCTGCCCAGACCAGAACGATCGCTCCGAATTACCATCAGTAGTCCTGACCTCCAGGTGAACTTAGTTCCAGCCTGACCTTCTGCTTTGGTTGCTCTCCACCTCCGCCACACTATACAGCGGTGATATCCAACACTTCAACCGGGCTCCTGAACCATACCTGAACTCTGCGTGCTGCCCCGAGTCCCTCCTCTGCCCTCTCTTCCCGCCTACCTTGTGTTTGCTGCTGGTCATCTTCCTGATGAAGCTCAGCGTCCTCTCGAAGGGGGACTCCTCCTTTAATCTGTTCTCCTTCTCGTCTGTCTCCAGAGAGTCGATCTCCCCGCAGCTCACGGCGCTCAGTCTGGGGAGGGACAAGCACATTGCACCGGATTAGACCAAAAAGGAAGAAATTTTAGAGGATCAATCGATCTTTTAAAATGTGCACCAAGGGGGGGGGGGGGGATCTACCATGGATAAAAATCACATGACCAGTCTTAGTGCCATACTAAAGAACCGCCATATTCAACATGTCAAGACTGGGCAGTGAACCCTTGGGACATTGCTGGGGATGCCACAATTTAACCAACTGGCTTGAGGCCCTGTGCGGACTTTACAGAGATTGGGAGTCAATTACAGGAGCGGGGGGGGGGGGGGAGAATTGTGGCAAATCCTGCCCATTATAACTGCATGGAGGATGTTCTTTCAGGGTGCAGGGATTTGACACTTACCCGTTGCTCATGCGTTGTCCGTGAGAGTAGAGAGACACATCTGTGGGGAGACAAATTGGGGAAGTTAGATATATGATCGTCAGAGATGGGTCACACACAGGACAATCTACTTCCAGGAGTGGCTGGGGGGATTGGGACTCAAAAATCTCATCACCCATATCTACTACTGGAATCGTTTAAGGGAGTGCAAGAATCAGGACCTCCTTCCTCCTGCTGGTGACCCCTCTAGTGATATAAAGATCTATATAGAGGAATCATGACCTCCTTCCTCCTGCTGGTGATCCCTCTAGTCATATAAAGATCTATATAGAGGAATCAGGACCTCCTTCCTCCTGCTGGTGATCCCTCTAGTGATATAAAGATCTATATAGAGGAATCAGGACCTCTTTCCTCCTGCTGGTGGTTCCTCTAGTCATAGAGAGATCTATATAGAGGAATCAGAACCTCCTTCCTCCTGCTGGTGGTTCCTCTAGTCATAGAAAGATCTATATAGAGGAATCAGGACCTCCTTCCTCCTGCTGGTGATCCCTCTAGTGATATAAAGATCTATATAGAGGAATCAGGACCTCCTTCCTCCCGCTGGTGACCCCTCTAAAGATATAAAGATCTATATAGAGGAATCAGGACCTCCTTCCTCCTGCTGGTGGTTCCTCTAGTCATAGAAAGATCTATATAGAGGAATCGGGACCTCCTTCCTCCTGCTGGTGACCCCTCTAGTGATATAAAGATCTATATAGAGGAATCAGGACCTCTTTCCTCCTGCTGGTGGTTCCTCTAGTCATAGAAAGATCTATATAGAGGAATCAGGACCTCCTTCCTCCCGCTGGTGACCCCTCTAAAGATATAAAGATCTATATAGAGGAATCAGGACCTCCTTCCTCCTGCTGGTGGTTCCTCTAGTGATATAAAGATCTATACAGAGGAATCGGGACCTCCTTCCCCCTGTCGGTGATCCCTCTAGTAATATAAAGATCTATATAGAGGAATCATGACCTCCTTCCTCCTGCTGGTGATCCCTCTAGTCATATAAAAATCTATATAGAGGAATCAGGACCTCCTTCCTCCTGCTGGTGATCCTTCTAGTGATATAAAGATCTATATAGAGGAATCAGGACCTCTTTCCTCCTGCTGGTGGTTCCTCTAGTCATAGAGAGATCTATATAGAGGAATCAGGACCTCTTTCCTCCTGCTGGTGGTTCCTCCAGTCATAGAGAGATCTATATAGAGGAATCAGGACCTCCTTCCTCCTGCTGGTGATTCCTCTAGTCATAGAAAGATCTATATAGAGGAATCAGGACCTCCTTCCTCCCGCTGGTGACCCCTCTAGTGATATAAAGATCTATATAGAGGAATCAGGATCTCTTTCCTCCTGCTGGTGGTTCTTCTAGTCATAGAAATATCTATATAGAGGAACCAGGACCTCCTTTGGTCTGCTGGTGATCACTCTAGTCATAGAAAGATCTATATAGAGGAATCAGGACCTCCTTCCTCCTGCTGGTGGTTCCTCTAGTCATAGAAAGATCTATATAGAGGAATCAGGACCTCCTTCCTCCTGCTGGTGGTTCTTCTAGTCATAGAAATATCTATATAGAGGAACCAGGACCTCCTTCGGTCTGCTGGAGACCCCTCTAGTGATATAAAGATCTATATAGAGGAATCAGGACCTCCTTCCTCTTGCTGGTGATCCCTTTAGTCATAGAAAGATCTATATAGAGAAACCGGGACCTTCTTCCCCCTGCCGGTGATCCCTCTATTCATATAAAGATCTACAGAACCTTAAAAAAGTATTCATACCCCTTGAAATTCTCCACATTTTGTCATGTTACAACCAAAAAGGTAAATGTATTTTATGTGATAGACCAACACAAAGTGGCACATAATTGTGAAGTGGAAGGAAAATGATAAATGATACAAATAAATATGTGAAAAGTGTGGGGGAGGGGCATTTGTATGGCGCCCTCTGGAGTCAATACTTTGTAGAACCCCCTTTCTCTACAAGTCTTTTTGGGGATGTCTCTACCAGCTTTGCACATCTAGAGAGGGACATTTTTGCCCATTCTTCTTTCTAAAATATCTCAAGCTCTGTCAGATTGGATGGAGAGCGTCTGTGATCAGCAATTTTCAAGTCTTGCCACAGATCCTCAATGTGATTTAGGTCTGGACTGTGACTGGGCCATTCTAACACATGAATATGCTTTGATCTAAACCATTCCATTGTAGCTCTGGCTGTATGTTTCGGGTCATTGTCCTGCTGGAAGGTGAACCTCCGCCCCAGTCTCAAGTCTTTTGTAGACTCTAACAGGTTTTCTTCTAAGATTGCCCTGTATTTGTCTCCATCCATCTTCCCATCAACTCTGACCAGCTTCCCTGTCCCTGCTGAAGAAAATCATCTCCACCACATGATGCTGCCACCACCATGTTTCACGGTGGGGATGGTGTGTTCAGGGTGATGTGCAGTGTTAGTTTTCCCCACACATAGCGTTTTGTTTTTAGGCCATAAAGTTTAATTTTGGTCTCATCTGACCAGAGCACCTTCTTCCACATGTTTGCTGTGTCCTCCACATGGCTTCTCACAAACTACAAACAGGACTTCTTATGACTTTCTTTCTCCAATGTCTTTCTTCTTGTCACTCTTCCATAAAGGGCAGATTTGTGGAGAACACGACTAATAGTTGTCCTGTGGACAGATTCTCCCACCTGAGCTGTGGATCTCTGCAGCTCCTCCAGAGTTACCATGGGCCTCTTGGCTCTTCTCTGATGAATGTTCTCCTTGCCCGGCCGGTCAGTTTAGGTGGACGGCCATGTCTTGCTGGGTTTGCAGTTGTGCCATACTCTTTCCATTTTCGGATGATGGATTGAACAGAGCTCCGTGAGATGTTCAAAGCTTGGGATATGTTTTTATAACCTAACCCTGCTTTATACTTCTCCACAACTTTATCCCTGACCTGTCTGTCTGTTGTGTTCCTTGGCCTTCATGGTGCTGTTTGTTCACTAAGGTTCTCTAACAAACCTCTGAGGGCTTCACAGAACAGCTGTATTTATACTGAGATTAAATGACACACAGGTAGGCTCTATTTACTAATTAGGTGATTTCTGAAGGCAATTGATCCCACTAGATTTTAGTTAGGGGTATCAGAGTAAAGGGGGCTGAATACAAATGCCCCCCCACACTTTTCACATATTTATTTGTATCATTTTCCTTCCACTTCACAATTATGTGCCACTTTGTGTTGGTCTATCACATTTACGTTTTTAGCAGTAACATGACAAAATGTGGAAAATTTCAAGGGGTATGAATACTTTTCCAGGGCACTGTATATAGAGGAATCAGGACTTCCCTCCCCCTGCTGGTGACCCCTCTAGTGATATAAAGATCTATACAGGGGAATCAGGACCTCCTTCCCCCTGCTGGTGACCCCTCTTGTGATATAAAGATCTATATGGAGGAATCAGGACCTTCTTCCTTCTTCTGATGATCAATCTAGTGATATAAAGGCCTATATAGAGGGATCAGGACCTTCTTCCTCCTGCTGGTGACCTCTCTAGTGATATAAATATCTAAATAGAGGAATCCGAACCTCCTGCTGGTGGTCCCTCTAGTGCAGTGTTTCTCAACTCCAGTCCTCAAGGCGCCCCAACAGGTCATGTTTTCAGGATTTCCACTATTTTGCACAGGAGATTTGATCAGTTTCACTGCCTTAGTGATGTTTCAGCTGAGGGAAATCCTGAAAACGTGACCTGTTGGGGCGCCTTGAGGACTGGAGTTGAGAAACACTGCACTAGTGATATAAAGATCTATTGAGGGACCAGGACCTCCTTCCTCCTGCTGGTGACCCCTCTAGCGATACAAAGATCTATATAGAGGAATCAGGACCTCCTTCTGGTGAACCCTCTAGTGATATAAAGATCTATATAGAGGAATCAGGACCTACTTCCTCCTGCTGGTGGCCCCTCTAGTGATATAAAGATCTATATAGAGGAATCAGGACCTCCTTCCTCCAGCTGGTGATCCCTCTAGTGATATAAAGATCTATTGAGGGACCAGGACCTCCTTCCTCCTGCTGGTGACCCCTCTAGCGATATAAAGATCTATTGAGGGACCAGGACCTCCTTCCTCCTGCTGGTGGCCCCTCTAGTGATATAAAGATCTATATAGAGGAATCAGGACCTCCTTCCTCCAGCTGGTGATCCTTCTAGTGATATAAAGATCTATTGAGGGACCAGGACCTCCTTCCTCCTGCTGGTGGCCCCTCTAGTGATATAAAGATCTATATAGAGGAATCAGGACCTCCTTCCTCCTTCTGGTGGTCCCTCTAGTGATATAAAGATCTATATAGAGGAATCAGGACCTCCTTCCTCCAGCTGGTGATTCCTCTAGTGATATAAAGATCTATTGAGGGATCAGGACCTCCTTCCTCCAGCTGGTGATCCCTCTAGTGACATAAAGATCTATATAGAGGAATCAGAACCTCCTTCCTCCTGCTGGTGACCCCTCTAGTGATATAAAGATCTATATAGAGGAATCAGGACCTCCTTCCTCCTGCTGGTGACCCCTCTAGTGATATCAAGATCTATATAGAGGAATCAGGACCTCCTTCCTCCTTCTGGTGGTCCCTCTAGTGATATAAAGATCTATATAGAGGAATCAGGACCTCCTTCCTCCAGCTGGTGATTCCTCTATTGATATAAAGATCTATTGAGGGATCAGGACCCCCTTCCTCCTGCTTGTGATCCCTCTAGTGACATAATGATCTATATAGAGGAATCAGGACCTCCTCCTGCTGGTGACCCCTCTGGTGATATAAAAGGCAGACCTTTGTGCAATGCTAACTTTCCACTGTGGCTGCCACCGGCCTTTAGGACAGGTCTCCTTTAAGCCCTCCCTCACACGGTTACATATCCCTGGTTTCCGAAGGGTTAAACATGAACAGATCCGACCACAGGCATATCAGGACGGAAATCACATTACAAATTCGGTATTTCAGAATGAGACAAAGCCAGTCACAGGACAGGCCACTGCCATACACCGCAGGACAACAGCTCCCTCTAGTGGGGAAGGAAGTGTCAGGTCACTTAATGGAGTACATTTGAACTTGGGCTCTGTGGATTTCAACAAGGGAAGAAAAAAATTGAAAAGGGGAATTCTGATGTGAGCAAAGACGTCTTTATGACTGCTAAGGGCTGAGCTGTGTAGACTTCGATGTGAGCAAAGACGTCCTTATGACTGCTAAGGGCAGAGCCGTGTAGATTCCATAGAAGTGTATAGAGGGAGTTCATTGCAATGTGATAGTTCTTGATGGGACTCTGGATGTGTTGGTGGTCGCAGGTCTGTGTGCCGTGTGGTGATCCCCTTCCATGGGAACCCCCGTGGTTCTCTACAGGATGTGTGCATCAGCGGTATCCAAACAATGGAAGCAATCTCCGTCCATAACAATGACGTCTCATCCTGTTATGCCGCTGTCTGCTCTATTCATATCTTAGTAAAGTTGACTTTAATCTATCATTTGCCTTCTGTGGTTCCCCCCCCCCCCTCATCAACATGCCAATGAGATTTTTAAATAAAATATTTAGGCTTTCATTACATACCTTATCTTATACCCAGGTATGTCATCACTTGGTCTCTGTGCTCCTCTAAGCAATGCCTGCAGATGACTGGTAGGAAATACCTGCAGATGACTGGTGGGAAGGGGCCGGCGAGGTGCTGAAATATTGGCTTCCTGGAAACGTTACAGCACCCCCGGCCTCAGTACTCCTCCCAAGAGCCCTTAGACCTGATGCAAGCAGTGGGAGGAGCTATGCAAATGCCCCGGTGGGTGGGTGTAAGTGAAAATTCAAATTTTTTTGGCATAATAAATGTGCTACAACTTTGAACCCCCCCCCCACCGGAAAAAGATTTTGGGGAACCTCCAGGAAATGCCACAACATGTTGTAACTGTATCTTCTACACCTGACGATTATGTGAATTACCCCCCCCCCCCGCCATCCATATATAGTACTCTATTGGTAACTAAGCACACCAGCGGCGCCTGCACTCACCGTCAGGGTAGCAGTGGTCGATCCCGGTCATAGAGACGGATTTGGAGAGAGGGTTGTACAGGTAGTTCTGGGAGGACAGGTAAGCGTGGAGCCTCTTGGCGTGTTCCTAAATATTAAAAAAAAAAATGGGAGACGGAATCAGAGAGTGACCCAGGGTGTGTTTGTCTCTGGGCCCTTGAGGTTTGAGGGCTCCGACCTAAACGTTCCCTCCCCTTATCAAGTCACTGTGGGATAAAAAAAAAAAACACCAGGAAGTGATCCTGGGCTTCTGAGATCAAAGGGCCACAACCTAACTGTGTCACCCAATTATCCATTCACTGTGGGCCCATTACACCAGGAAGTGACCTTGGGTATGGAGGTCTCTGGGCTCCTGAGTTCAAAGGGCCCCAACCTAACTGTTCAAAATTCTTATCCATCTGCTGTGGGCCCATTACACCAGGAAATGGTCTTGGGCTCCAGAGAGCTAGGTTGAGGCCCTTTGACCTCAGGAGCCCAGGGTCACTTTCTGGTGTAAGGGCCTCAACCTAACTGTGTCATCCCCCGTATCCATCCACTGTGGGTCCATTACACCAGGAAGTGATCTTGGGCTCCAGAGAGCTAGGTTGAGGCCCTTTGACCTCAGGAGCCCAGGGTCAATTCCTGGTGTAAGGGCCTCAACCTAACTGTGTCATCCCCGTATCCATTACACCAGGAAGTGACCCAGAGCTCCTGAGGTCAATTGAGCCCACAGCAAATAGATAAGGCTTTTGATTAGTTAGGTTGGGGCACTTTGACCTCAGGGGCCCAGGGACAGTCATACCCAAGGTAACTACCTGGTGTAATGGACCCACAGTGGATGGATGCAGGGATGACACAGTTAGGTTGAGGCCCTTTGATCTCAGGAGCCCAGGGTCACTTCCTGGTGTAAGGGCCTCAATCCAATTGTGTCATCCCTGTATACCTATATATCTATCTACTGTGGGTCAAAGGGCCCCAACCTAACTGTTTAAAACCCTTATTCATCTGCTGTGGGTCCTTTACACCAGGAAGTGACCCTGGGCTCCTGAGATCAAAGGGCCTCAACCTAACTGTGATCCTCCTATTCATCCACTGTGGGTCTATTACGCCAGGAAGTGACTGTGGTTATGGCTGTCCCTGGGACACTGAGGTCAGAGGTCCAAGCTAACTGTTCTATCCATCTTTTCACTGTGGGCCCATTATACCAGGAAATTAACCCTGGGCCCCTAAAGTCAGAGGGCTCCAACCGTTTTCTATCCCTTATCTATCCACTGTGGGCCCATTGTACCAGGGTGTGACCTTGGACACAGCTTTCACTGGGCCCCTGACGTCAAATGACCCTAACCTAACTGATCCATCATCTTATCTATCCCTTCTTGGCTCATAACGCCAGGGAGGGACCCTCCATATGGTTGTTCCTGGGTCCATGAGGTTAGAGGGCCCCAACCTCACCGTTCCTTCCCCTTACTCATCAGTTATGGGCTTATAACTCCAGATAGTGACCATGGGTATGGCTGTCCCCGGGCCCCTGAGGTTAAAAGGCCCCCACTCAACTATTCCTTCTCCTTATCCGTCAGCTGTGGGCTCATAACACCAGGAAGTCACCCTAGGTATGGCTCTCCCTTGGCCCTGAGGTTAAAAGGTCTCAACCTATATGTTTCTTGCCGTTAACCATCTGCTGTAGGCCCATAACACCCAGAAGTGACCTTGGCTACGACTGTTCCTGGGCCCCTGATGTCAAAGTGCCCTAACCTAACTATTGCTGCCCCTTACCCATCTGCTGTGGGTCCATTACATTAGGTACTACTTACCCTGGGTACTACTGTCCCTGGACACCTGAGGTCAAATGGGTGCCAACCCAACTGTTCCATCCATCCGCTGTGGGCTGATAACTTCAAAGAGAGACTCTGAGCATGGCTGTCTCTGGGCCCCTGAGGTTAGAAGGCCCCAATCCATCTGTTCCTGGCCCTTTATCAATTTGATGCAAGCCCATTATACCAGGGAGTGAATATGAGTGTGGCTGTCTCTGGGCCTTTGAGGTGAAAGGGTTCAAACCTTGATGCTCTACCCATCAGTTGGGCTGAAAAAAATCAAGGAGAGACCCTGGGTATGGCTGTCTCTGGGCCCCTGGGGTTAGAAGGCCCCAACCCAACTATTCCTACCCTTATCTATCCACTATGGGCTCATAACACCAGGGAGGGACCCTACATAAGGCTGTCCCTGAGTCCATGAGGTAAAAAGGGCCCAAAAATCACTGTTTCTTCCCCTCATTCTTCAGCTGTGAGCTCATAACATCAGGAAATGACCCTGGACATGGCTCTCCCTAGGCCCCTGAGGTTGGAAGGCTCCAATCTAACTATTCATGCCCCTTATCCATCTGCTGTGAGCCCATTATAC
Organism: Lithobates clamitans; assembly: GCA_037952925.1. Taxonomy (NCBI): domain Eukaryota; kingdom Metazoa; phylum Chordata; class Amphibia; order Anura; family Ranidae; genus Lithobates; species Lithobates clamitans. The sequence goes on along the minus strand of JBBGZY010002775.1, from coordinate 127,036 downwards.
CAAGTAGTGACATTGCTATTCCTGGGCCCCTGAGGTTAAAGGGCCATGACATAACTGTTCCATCCTTCCACTATGGGCGAAGACCTTCAAGGAGAGACCCTGGGCCTGGCCGTCTCTGGGCCCCTGAGGTTAGAAGGCCCCAACCTAACCATTTCTCCTCTCTTTATTGATCCACTAGGGGCTCACAATGCCTGGTAATGACCTTGGGTATGGATGTCTCCAGGCCCCTGAGGTTAGAAGGTCCCAACATAACAGTTCCCTCCCCTTATTCTGCTGCTGTGGGCCCATTACACCCCTTTCTGTCTCTTGCCAGAAGAAGCCTCTAGTGGCTTCCTCCTGACTATCCCCATCCCACAGGTGCCACGGGACTGCGGTAAAATGAAGCCAAGGGAGGATCAGAACACCTCTCCACCCCAATGCTCCTAAATTCAGGCAATGAAGTGAAACTAGTTTCAGAAGGGTACAAGAAGAGTCTTCTAGGCCTTGCTGAATTGTGCTGACCAGAGCCACAGCTCCTGCAGAAAAACAACAGGAAAAGCTGCCATTGCACCATGAGAGTTGAACCCTTCTTCCCTTGGTTTGACTAGGCCACACCGTAATTTAGTTTGACCCAGCCACACCTTTCCTTGGCTCGACCCCGCCACACTTTCCCTTGGCTTGACCCCGTCACACCTTTCCTTGGCTTGACCCCGCCACACCTTTCCTTGGCTTGACCCCACCACACCTTTTCTTGGCTTGACTCCGTCACACCACTCCTTGGCTTGACCCCGTCACACCACTCCTTGGCTTGACCCCGTCACACCACTCCTTGGCTTGACCCCGTCACACCACTCCTTGGCTTGACCCCGTCACACCACTCCTTGGCTTGACCCCGTCACACCATTCCTTGGCTTGACCCCGCTACACCTTTCCTTGGCTTGACCCCGCTACACTGTTCCTTGGCTTGACCCCGCTACACTGTTCCTTGGCTTGACCCCGCTACACCGTTCCTTGGCTTGACCCCGTCACACCACTCCTTGGCTTGACCCCGTCACACCACTCCTTGGCTTGACCCCGTCACACCACTCCTTGGCTTGACCCCGTCACACCACTCCTTGGCTTGACCCCGTCACACCACTCCTTGGCTTGACCCCGTCACACCACTCCTTGGCTTGACCCCGCTACACCTTTCCTTGGCTTGACCCCGCTACACTGTTCCTTGGCTTGACCCCGCTACACTGTTCCTTGGCTTGACCCCGCTACACCGTTCCTTGGCTTGACCCCGTCACACCACTCCTTGGCTTGACCCCGTCACACCACTCCTTGGCTTGACCCCGTCACACCACTCCTTGGCTTGACCCCGTCACACCACTCTTTGGCTTGACCCCGTCACACCGCTCCTTAGTTTAACCCTGCCACCTCTTTCCTTGGCTTGAACCCGCTACAACTTTCCTTGGCTTGACCCCGCTACACCGTTCCTTGGCTTGACCCCGCTACACCTTTCCTTGGCTTGACCCCACCACACCGTTCCTTGGCTTGACCCCGCCACACCGTTCCTTGGCTTGACCTTGCCACACCGTTCCTTGGCTTGACCCCGCCACACCGTTCCTTGGCTTAACCCCGCCACACCGTTCCTTGGCTTAACCCCGCCACACCTTTCCTTAGCTTTACCCGGACACACCTTTTCGTTGATTTGACAAGGCCACACCAAAGACACACACAGGAGCTAAAACAAAAACCTCTACAAGTGCAACTGGCAAAATTTCAAAAAGCCATAATACATGCAGGCAGCACCGGGCAGCGTCCGTACCTCTTGCGTCACCTCCAGATCTTCGCCCCGCATCAGCAGCAGGTTCTCCAGCTCGTCGTTACTGGAGGTGATGGGAGTCCGGCGCGGGTCCTTGGGGTAGCCCATGGCCGCCTCTATCTCTTCGGGGTCCAGACCCTTCAGGCTGAGGCTGCAATAGACACAGAGGCAGTTATCGCGCCGCGAGCACCGCTGCGCCACTGCACGGGTGGCGACACCGTCCAGCAGCTCCATGGCCAACTCAAGATAGCAACGTTGCAACATAGAAAAGCTGATCTTTTGTGTCTCAGACACTTGTTGTTTGCTTTCCTTTCCTCTCTTTGAATGTCTCTAAAACCACCAGCTTCCTCTCCAGCTCTAACCTACGAGAAGGGGGGGGGATGCTTATCAGGCCGATGATTCGCCGATCGCTTTGTGACCTTAAGAGAGGATCGGTTGGGGGGGGAGGGGGGGGGTCACCTGAGTTCACCTACCACTCCGCAGACTGTGCGCGTCCTGCCGCAACGCCGCTCCACCGGGAGAGATAGCAGTCGCCGTCCATCTTGCACCTGTTTGCAGAAGTAGCAGTGCGGGGGAGACGGAAAACACAACCGCTGCTTGAGCGCGTCTACGGGGGGCCCCTAGTGTCTGCATGAGTGCGTGACAGGCGGTGAGGGTTTATTTTATTTCACCCCTCTAGGCCAATCAGAGTCAACTAAATGTAAAAGGCACAGTAGGTGTGTGAAGAAAGAGGATTTCACCGGATTTCTGGGAAAGGATTCTTTACAGTTAAAGTAGTAAAATGAAAAACGTATTACCACCTCTAACTGGTATAGCCATATAAGGATTATAAAGAGGAGTCATCTGAATACGATCAGTTATATAATGCAAACGGGACATTAGCTGTGTAAAGAAAGAGGATTTCACTGGATTTCAGGGAAAGGATTCTTTACAGTTAAAGTAGTAAAATGAAAAACATATTACCACCTCTAACTGGTATAGCCATATAAGGATTATCAAGAGGAGTCATCTGAATACGATCAGTTATATAATGTAAACGGGACATTAGCTGTGTAAAGAAAGAGGATTTCACTGGGATTTCTGGGAAAGGATTCTTTACAGTTAAAGTAGTAAAAATGAAAACGTATTACCACCTCTAACTGGTATAGCCATATAAGGATTATAAAGAGGAGTCATCTGAATATATTAAGAATCATAGGGGACATTAGCTATGTGAAGAAAGAGGATTTCAGTGGGATTTCTGGTAAAGGATTCTTTACAGTAAGAGTAATTAACGGTAAGAGATTGCCACCTCCAACTGGTATAGTCAGAGGACTATAAAAAAAGATGAGTCGTGTAAACACGATCAGTGTGCTCTAATGCAAAAGGGACATTAGCAGTATCAAGAAAGAGGATTTCACTGTCCTTCTGGGGGGAAAAAAAATTCTTTACAGTAAAAGCAGTAAAATTAAACTTATTATCACCTCTAACTGGTATAGACCTATAAGGATTATAAAAATGATGAGTCATCTAAATTCGATAGATAATGCAAACGGGACATTAGCTGTGCCAAGAAAGGGGATTTCACTGTCTTTGTGGGTAAAAGATTCTTTACAGTAAGAGTAGTTAAAGAACACTTACCACCACCTCAAACTGGTATAGTCATATAAAGATGATAAAGATAATGAGAGTCACGTAAACACAAATCAGTGTGGTCTAATGCAAAAGGGACAATAGCTGTGTGAAGAAAGAGGGATTTCACAGTCTTTCTGGGAAAAGGATTCTTAACAGTAAGAGTGGTAAAATAAAACTTATTACCACCTCTAACTGGTATAGCCTTAAAAGGATTATAAAGACTAGGAGCCATTGAAATACAACCAGAGAGTCATTTAATACAAAAGGGATATTAGCTGTGAGAAGAAAAATAAGTTTACTGTATTTCTGGGAAAGGATTCTTTACATTAAGGAGTATAAAGAAAACTATATCACCACCCCAAAGTGGTACAGTCAGATGATTATAAAGAGGAGGGGAGTCATGTAAAACCGATCAGAGCGGTTTAATGCCAAAGGGTCATTAGCTGTGTGAAGAGAGAGGATTCACAGTCTTTCTGGGAAAGGATTCTTTACATTAAGGGGAGTTAAAGAACACTTAATACCACCTCAAACTGGTATAGTCATATAAAGATTATAAAAAGACGAGTCATCTAAACGCGATCAGAGTGATGTAATGTAGAAGGGACATTAGCTGTCATTAGAAAAAAAGGATTATACAGTCTTTCTGGGAAAGAATTCTTTGCATTAAGAGTATAAAGAAAACGATATCACCATCCCGAAGTAGTATAGTCAGATGATTAGAAAGAGGAGGAGAGTCATGTAAAACAGATCAGAGCGGTCTAATGCAAAAAGGGACAACATTAGCTGTGTGAAGACAATGTTACTGTATTTTTGGGAAAGGATTCTTTACAGTAAGAGTAGTTAAAGAAAACGTATCAGCACCTCAAACAGGTATAGACATATAAAGATTATAAAGATAAAAGAGAGAGAGAGATCTAAACGCAATCTGAGTGATCTAATGCAAAAGGGACATTAGTTGTGTGGAGAAAGAGCAATTTTACTGTCTTTCTTGGAAGAGATTCTTTATAGTAAGAGTGGTTAAAAGCAACTTAATCACTACCTCTAGCTGGTGGTATGGTCAGATGAAGATAATAAATATGACCAAAGTCATCTAAAAGCAAAGGGCATCAGCTGTGTACGAAAACAAACAGTTTTATTATTTTATGGAAAAAGGGTTCCTTGCAGTAAGAGCTGTTAAAGATTACGTATCACCTTCGCCTGGTTATATATATATATATCCTTTCTGAAAAACTAAAAACTTTTGCCATTTTTCTTTGCCATATCCTTCACTGTTGACTGTGCCGACACAACAAAGATTGACCAATGCTGCCACCTAGAGGTTGTTAGAGATTACTACTCCATGTGTATTGTAGTTCTCCTCTAAATGAAAAATATATATATCCCGAGTGCTCATACACACAGGCATTAAAAGAGGACGCTTGCCGTTTGAGTTACCTGTCCCATAGACACAACATGAGGTAAGAGGAAACCCCACCAAAAGTGAGAGCAGGTGTACCCAGTGGAAGATTTCCCTTCACCAGAGCAGGTGCAAGATTGGAAGATTTCCCTTTACTTCCTGTTCTGGTGGCAACCATAAATCTTGGATCATTTCCTATCACTTTCTGTCCTAAGGACAATGGTAACCAGGACAAATAGAGATGGTGAATCCACCAACACTGACAGGAGCCAGAACCTGAAAAAACTAAGAAAGGAGATCTCCATAAAATGTATGTCTTTATGGAGTTCCTCCAAAGCAAAGTCATGAAGCCATGTCTTTATGGGGTTCCTCCACACCAAAGTCATGAAGCCATGTCTTTATGGGGTTCCTCCACACCAAAGTCATGAAGCCACATCTTTGTGGAGTTCCTCCACACCAAAGTCATGAAGCCACGTCTTTATGGAGTTCCTCCACATCAAAGTCATAAAGCCATGTCATTTTTTGGAGTTCCTCCACAGCAATGTCATGAAGCCATGTCTTTTTTTTGGAGTCCCTCCACAGCAAAGTCATGAAGCCATGTCTTTTTTTGGAGTTCCTCCACAGCAAAGTCATGAAGCCATGTCTTTTTTTGGAGTTCCTCCACACCAAAGTCATGAAGCCACATCTTTGTGGAGTTCCTCCACACCAAAGTCATGAAGCCATGTCATTTTTTGGAGTTCCTCCACAGCAAAGTCATGAAGCCATGTCTTTATGGAGTTCCTCCACAGCAAAGTCATGAAGCCACGTCTTTGTGGAGTTCCTCCACACCAAAGTCATGAAGCCACATCTTTGTGGAGTTCCTCCACACCAAAGTCATGAAGCCACGTCTTTGTGGAGTTCCTCCACATCAAAGTCATGAAGCCATGTCATTTTTTGGAGTTCCTCCACAGCAATGTCATGAAGCCATGTCTTTTTTTTTTGGAGTCCCTCCACAGCAAAGTCATGAAGCCATGTCTTTTTTTGGAGTTCCTCCACAGCAAAGTCATGAAGCCATGTCTTTGTGGAGTTCTTCCACACCAAAGTCATGAAGCCACATCTTTGTGGAGTTCCTCCACACCAAAGTCATGAAGCCATGTCATTTTTTGGAGTTCCTCCACAGCAAGGTCATGTAGCCATGTCTTTATGGAGTTCCTCCACAGCAAAGTCATGAATCCACGTCTTTGTGGAGTTCCTCCACACCAAAGTCATGAAGCCACATCTTTGTGGAGTTCCTCCACACCAAAGTCATGAAGCCACGTCTTTGTGGAGTTCCTCCACATCAAAGTCATGAAGCCATGTCATTTTTTGGAGTTCCTCCACAGCAATGTCATGAAGCCATGTCATTTTTTGGAGTTCCTCCACAGCAATGTCATGAAGCCATGTCATTTTTTGGAGTTCCTCCACAGCAATGTCATGAAGCCATGTCTTTTTTTTGAAGTCCCTCCACAGCAAAGTCATGAAGCCATGTCTTTTTTTGGAGTTCCTCCACAGCAAAGTCATGAAGCCATGTCTTTTTTTGGAGTTCCTCCACAGCAATGTCATGAAGCCATGTCTTTTTTTTGAAGTCCCTCCACAGCAAAGTCATGAAGCCATGTCTTTTTTTGGAGTTCCTCCACAGCAAAGTCATGAAGCCATGTCTTTTTTTTGAGTTCCTCCACAGCAAAGTCATGAAGCCATGTCTTTATGGAGTTCCTCCACAGCAAAGTCATGAAGATATGTCTTTATAGAGTTCATCCACAAAAAAGTCATGAAGCAACGTCTTTATGGAGTTCCTCCACACCAAAGTCATGAAGCCACATCTTTATGAAGTTGCTCTACACTAGGGATCTCAAACTGGAGGCCCTCCAGCTGTGGCAAAACTACAAGTCCCATCATGCCTCTGCCTGTGGGAGTCATGCTTGTAACTGTCAGCCTTGCAATACCTCATGGGACTTGTAGTTTTGCAACAGCTTAAGGGTTGCCAGTTTGAGACCCCTGCTCTACACCAAAGTCATGAAGCCATGTCTTTATGGTGTTCCTCCACACCAAAGTCATAAAGCCAGGTCTTTATAGAATTCCTCCACACCAAACTAATGAAGCTATGTCTTTATGGAATTCCTCCACACCAAACTAATGAAGCTATGTCTTTATGGAGTTCCTCCACAGCAAAGTCATGAAACCATGTCTTTATGGATTTTCCTCACACCAAAGTCATGAAACCACATCTTTATGGAGTTCCTCCACACCAAAGTCATGAAGCCATGTCTTTATGGAGTTCCTCCACACCAAAGTCATGAAGCCATGTCTTTATGGAGTTTCTTCACACCAAAGTCATGAAGCCATGTCTTTATGGAGTTCCTCCACAAAAAAGTCATGAAGCAACGTCTTTATGGAGTTCCTCCACACCAAAGTCATGAAGCAACATCTTTATGGAGTTCCTCTACACCAGGGGTCTCAAACTGGAGGCCCTCCATCTGTTGCGAAACTACAAGTCCCATCATGCCTCTGCCTGTGGGAGTCATGCTTGTAACTGCCAGCCTTGCAATACCTCATGGGACTTGTAGTTTTGCAACAGCTTAAGGGTTGCCAGTTTGAGACCCCTGCTCTACACCAAAGTCATGAAGCCATGTCTTTATGGTGTTTCTCCACACCAAAGTCATGAAGCCATGTCTTTGTGGAGTTCCTCCACACCAAAGTCATGAAGCCATGTTTTGTGGAGTTCCTCCACAGCAACGTCATGAAGCCATGTCTTTGTGGAGTTCCTCCACAGCAAAGTCATGAAGCCACGTCTTTATGGAGTTCCTCCACACCAAAGTCATGAAGCCACATCTTTATGGAGTTCCACGTAATGCCTGTGTGTATGAGCACTCAGGATATTTTATTTGAACCTTTTCTAAAATTACTTTATTACTGCTTTAACTTGGAATTGTTGTATTTGTAAATTCTTCACCAGCAGTAAAATCATTTCAGCCAAGCCTTCACTGACCTCTGTAGCTGCAGCCATTGTGGAGTAATTAACCCTCAAATTCTGGGAAAAAAAAAAATCACATGCACTTTCAGGGCTTTTATACACCTGCATTGCCCGGTGGATCTCTTTTCAAAGGGCATTTGACAGGCAGGTGGGAGGCGATATGTTGCCTCCTCACTGCCTGTTTTAACCCTATAAAGAGCGCACCACCGTCCTGCAATCGCGTGTGTGTTGAATCCAGTTGCAGGCCGATTGTGGTGCAGCCTCGTTTATTGAAGAGGCTGCATTTGCTGGAGGTACTACCTGACAAAATGAGACATTGGGTTTAATTTTTGCAGCAACACGTGTACTACCCCCTCCGACCAATCCTGCTCCAAAGAAGCTTCTCTACAGCACTTTTATTAACAAAAGTGTGCAAAAAAAGAAAAAGAAAAGACCACATAATCACACATAGGGCATGCTTGAAGTGTGAATGGGGCGGAGATATACAAAGAGCAGGCGAGCAGACATGGATGGGTTTCCCTGGATCTCTACTGTGAACTTTGAGGATGAATTTCTCCACAGCGCCACCAGCTACAAAGATCAGTGAGTACTTTTGTTTTAAAGCTCATTTACTCGCCTAGACATGGCATGAGAAGGTAGGAATAAATCCTAACTTTTTTTCTTTAGGGTACATTTTACAACCACCCTCTAATAAAAGGTGATTTGGGAGGGGGAGGAGCCCGGAGAGTGAAGGTGGACCTTGTATTTTATTGCGGGGTCTGCTTTAAGAGTGTTTACCACTTCAATACCGGGCACTTTCCCCCCTTCCTGCCCAGGACAATTTTCAGCTTTCAGTGCTAAAATTGTGTTTTCTACTTCACTGACGGGCACTCATGGGGCTTCACTAAAGGGCACTGATGAGGCGCCACTGATGGGCACTGATGAGGAGACACTTATAGGCACTGATAGATGGCACTGGATAGGCAGCACTGATGAGGCGCTACTGACAGGGATTACTGATTGGCATCTGAAGGGCACTGACAGGCATTACTGATGGGGCACTGATTGGCACATTTATGGACACTGATTGGCACTTTGATGGGCACTGACAGGCATTACTAATGGGGCACAGACTGGCAGCTGATGGGCACTGATTGGCAGCTGATGGGCACCTCTCATGGGGGCTGCGCTAATAATCAATGTGCTGATTATCAGCGCAGACCCCCCCTCTGAAAGGGAGAGTCGCTGATTGGCTCTCCCTGTCAGCGCGAACCGAGGAAAGCCGTTTACCGGCACTTCCTGGTTCTCGCTGTGATTGGTCACAGCTGATCACGTGGTAAGGAGCCGCCGTCAGAGATTCGGTGTGTCAGAGTGACACATAGCACCACTTTTTGCCACGCTGCACTCCCCCCGCGGGCACGTGCCGGCATGTTATCCTGAAAGATGTCATATGACGCCCAGTCAGGATAACAGAACCACCACCCGCCTTTAGCAGAATGGGTTAAATATCTGAATGGCCACAATTAAGTAGATACGCTTCCTTTTCGTACCTGAGCTCATCATAATTAGACTCCTCCTCTTGCAGTCTCTTTCCCGGCTCCCAGCTGTGCCTTCGGAAGGAGTCACGCATGTGGGCGGAGCTCCGCGTGGGGCAGTACCGGCGCAGTGGGACACCTAGGAAGCGGTCCTGCTCCTCGTCCTTTAAATCAATCTCGGAGGGGGTGCCTGGTTCCACGGCGGACAGACAGCGCTGCTTGTGGCCCCGCATGGCAAATGGTCCCGCGTCACCCACTGGGGCGAATATGTCTGTGTTGTTCATTATCGTCGCCTTCAGCACAAACTCCGGACTCTGAGGACACAGGAAATGGAACATTAAAAAAAAAAAAAATTACAGCGGTATTGATCTTTAGCATTATCTCTTTTCAATTTCAAGATCCATGTACAATATCCTTTTAACTGTCATTTAACCGCAGTTGGAAGGTGTAGAAGAGCAAGATATTACAGGAGACTTGTGGTACAGTTGTCCAACACCCACTCTATAAAAAGTCTAAATATTCCTTACATTGCAGAGAGTGCCTCGCACGTCCTCAAGTGCCTTCAAGACAGGAAGTGAAAGGAAATCTCCACAATGGGTGACAGATGGAAAAAGACAGTGATGATTGCTTTCAGGTGTGTTTACATTTTATACACTATGACCTAAAGAGTGTGGTCACCTGACCAATACACCTATATGACTTTGTTGGACAACCCATTCCAAAACCATGGCCATTAATAAAGAGGTTGCCAATTTCCTCACTACTCTCCTCATGGCCAGATAATATGGCATTCCCCCACTTTCTTCCATGGTCATTAATACAGAGATTGCTCCCCTAGCTACTCTAATGGCCAATCAATATGGGGTTCCGCCCTCATCCCTCCAATGGCCGATAAATATAGAGTTCCCCCCATCCCTCCTCTGCTGGCCATTGATATGGGGTACACCCATGGCCATTAATATGTGGTCCCCCCATGCCCATTAATATGGTCCCCCTATACTGGGGATGCCCCTCATTGTGGTTATAACATCCTCCATTCTTCTGGGAACATCTGCCACAAGATTTAGGGGTATCTGTGGGAAGTTGTATCATTTGTGGGGTCAGGTCCTGATGTTGGATGAAACCTATTGGTCCACAACTGACATTCCAATTCATCCAAAAAACCTTCAGTAGGGTTAAAGTCAGGGCTCCAGTTACTCCACACCAAACTGGTCAAAGCGTGTCTTTATGGAGCTGGCTCTACTCTGCTGTGAAGGCTTCCCACAAAATGTTGGAGTACGTCTGTTGGAAGTTGTGTCCAATCAGCCAAAAGAACATTTGTGAGGTCAAGAAGTGATGTTAAATGAGAAGACCTGGCTCACAATTGGCGTTCCAATTCCAAAAGTGTTCAGTAGGGTTGAGGTCAGGGCTCTGTGCAGGACACTCCAGTTCCTTCACACCAAACTCATGAAGCCGCATCTTTATGGAGTTCCTCCACACCAAAATTCATGAAGCCATGTCTTTATGGAGTTCCTCCACACCAAAACTCATAAAACCATGTCTTTATGGAGTTTCTCACAATCAAAACTCATGAAGCCATGTCTTAATGGAGTTCCTCCACACCAAAACTCATGAAGCCATGTCTTTATGGAGTTCCTCCACACTAAAACTCATAAAACCATGTCTTTATGGAGTTTCTCACAACCAAAACACATGAAGCCATGTCTTTATGGAGTTCCTCCACACCAAAACTCATGAAGCCATGTCTTTATGGAGTTCCTTCACACCATAACTCATGAAACCATGTCTTTATGGAGAAAATATGGCCAGACTTGGTCTTTTTCTGCTGTCACTTTTCTATGTTAACTCATGAAAGCATGTCTTTATAGAGATGCTTCTCACCAAAAACTCATTAAAGCATGTCTTTATGCATATGCTCCTCACCAAATTCATGAAATCATGTTTTTATGGAGATCCCCCACACCAAACTGGTCAAACCATGTCTTTATGGAGTTGGCTTTGTACACAGGGGCACAGTCATAGTGGAACGGAAAAGGGTCTTCACCAAACTGTTACCAGAAGGTTGAAAGAGCACAATTGTCTACAATGTCTTTGTATGATGTAGTATTAACAGGACCTTCATCTAAGAGACACCTATACAGGAGTTTACTCGTCATTCAGAGTTGAGTCAACATACTTTTGACCATATAGTGTTTATACAATTATGCCCCGAGTATAGATCACTCTTCCCATGGGTCTATCTACTGATATTTGTTAGATAATGGTTCTTTATAAGAATAGTTTCCTGGGCCAAAGAGCATTTGCCTAAAATTTTCAGATGGTTATCCAAGGTCTATGGGGAAGAATTACGCAGAATAAGAGAATGGTTACCTTGTATTCTCAACTATTACCCCATTGTGTGTTCATATGGAGGAATTGTACATACCTATTATAAGATCAGCAGCTGCATCCCCTGAGGGACTAAGATATAGTGTGCAACCAATGAACCATATCCACCTTACACCAAGACCCCATCACGGCGCCTCCGCTGCCTGCAGATAGAAGAAAACACCTGTTATTCCATGTGTAGACACTGATAGCTCTGACATATACCCCAGTGCACTACAAAGAACACTGAGCTGGTCACGTCAGTCTCAGTACCAGAGGAGCTTACACTCTAATGTCCCCCCCACACTCACATTATACCGTTATATAGCTCTGATGTATACCGGAGCGTTGTTGCTCGGCGCTCCTATAAGCATGTACTATATGATGGGAGGAGATAGAAGTTATAGCGCCATTTATAGAGGTCGAGGAAGGTCAGGCGGTGAGTCAGGGGTCTCCGGCTCTTACAGGTGAAATCTGGTGGTGAGGAGTTTTGGTGTTCCACACTGATGAGCCATAATTGAAGAGCAGGTTTCGTAGGGGGGGGGGGGGGGGTGTAATTATGGCAATGTCTCAGACAGACCCCCCCCTTGTGTGTCACTCAGCCTTGCAGTGACTGATCCCTGTAACCCAATGCTAGAAGGTGACGTCAGCTGTTCCTGCCACAAAGACTCAATCAGCAGAGCATGACACCATAGAATGGAGGACAATGAGTCCGGCTGACTCACCGCCGGGGGAGGGCTGCCTCCTCATTAACCTCTGTATAACATTAACTACACCGGTGACCTGTACAGACCAGGAGCTCTGCTCTGCCCGGGAACTACTACCAACCATAGGAAGAGTGGAGACCAGGAATACTGACACTTGGGAGTCCCAGAACAATGACAACCTGACACTTGGGGGTCCCAGAACAATGACAACCTGACACTTGGGGGTCCAGAACAATGACAACCTGACACTTGGGGGTCCAGAACAATGACAACCTGACACTTGGGGGTCCAGAACAATGACAACCTGACACTTGGGGGTCCAGAACAATGACAACCTGACACTTGGGGGTCCAGAACAATGACAGCCTGACACTTGGGGGTCCAGAACAATGACACCCTGACACTTGGGGGTCCCGGAACAATTACACCCTGACACTTGGGGGTCCCAGAACAATGACACACTGACACTTGGGGGTCCCAGAACAATGACACACTGACACTTGGGGGTCCCAGAACAATGACACACTGACACTTGGGGGTCCCAGAACAATGACACACTGACACTTGGGGGTCCCAGAACAATGACACACTGACACTTGGGGGTCCCAGAACAATGACAACCTGACACTTGGGGGTCCCAGAACAATGACAACCTGACACTTGGGGGTCCAGAACAATGACAACCTGACACTTGGGGGTCCAGAAAAATGACAACCTGACACTTGGGGGTCCCGGGACAATGACACCCTGACACTTGGGGGTCCCAGAACAAGGACACCCTGACACTTGGGGGTCCCAGAACAAGGACACCCTGACACTTGGGGGTCCCAGGGAAAATGACACCCTGACACTTGGGGGTCCCAGAACAATGACAACCTGACACTTGGGGATCCAGAACAATGACACCCTGACACTTGGGCGTCCCGGGACAATGACACCCTGACACTTGGGGATCCAGAACAATGACACCCTAAAACTTTGGGATCCAGAACAATGACACCCTGACACTTGGGGATCCAGAACAATGACACCTTAACACTTGGGGATCCAGAACAATGACACCCTGACACTTGGGGATCCAGAACAATCTGACACTTAGGGGTCCAGCACAATGACAAGCTGACACTTGAGGGCCCTAGAACAATGACACACTGACACTTGGGGATCCAGAGCAGTGACACCCTGACACTTGGGGGTCCAGAACAATGACACCCTGACACTTGGGGGTCCAGAACAATGACACCCTGACACTTGGGGATCCAGAACAATGACACCCTGACACTTGGGCGTCCCGGGACAATGACACCCTGACACTTGGGGATCCAGAACAATGACACCCTAAAACTTTGGGATCCAGAACAATGACACCCTGACACTTGGGGATCCAGAACAATGACACCTTAACACTTGGGGGTCCAGAACAATGACACCCTGACACTTGGGGGTCCAGAACAATGACACCCTGACACTTGGGGGTCCAGAACAATGACACCCTGACACTTGGGGATCCAGAACAATGACACCCTAAAACTTTGGGATCCAGAACAATGACACCCTGACACTTGGGGATCCAGAACAATGACACCTTAACACTTGGGGGTCCAGAACAATGACACCCTGACACTTGGGGGTCCAGAACAATGACACCCTGACACTTGGGGGTCTAGAACAATGACACCCTGACACTTGGGGGTCCAGAACAATGACACCCCGACACTTGGGGGTCCAGAACAATGACCCCCCGACACTTGGGGGTCCAGAACAATGACACCCCGACACTTGGGGGTCCAGAACAATGACACCCTGACACTTGGGGGTCCCAGAACAAGGACACCCTGACACTTGGGGGGGTCCCAGAACAATGACACACTGACACTTGGGGGTCCAAAACAATGACATCCTGACACTTGGGAGTCCCGGAACAATGACACCCTGACACTTGGGGGTCCCGGAACAATGACACCCTGACACTGGGGGGTCCCAGAACAATGACTCCCTGATACTTGGGCATCCAGAACAATGACACCCTGACACTTGGGGGTCCAGAACAATGACACACTGACACTTGGGGGTCCAGAACAATGACACCCTGACACTTGGGGGTCGAGAACAATGACAACCTGACACTTGGGGGTCCCAGAACAATGACACCCTGACACTGGGGGGTCCCAGAACAATGACACCCTGACACTGGGGGGTCCCAGAACAATGACACCCTGACACTTGGGGGGCGGGTCCTATAAATGTCAATCATTCTGTCACCTTAAACTGGAGACAAGTAGAAAAAGATCTTTGAACGTAACTAGTGAAGATACTCCGCAGATTATAAAAAAATCACTGACTGCAGTCTAAAGCCAGCAGGGGGCAGACCAGGGCGCCATCTTTGGAAAGAAAGCGAAACTGCATGCTGACGCATTCATCCAACACACCAATAGGAGCACATTCTCTGACTTTAGCAGAGTCGCAGCATTTCCTGAACTGAATTAGCAGTTTTCTGGGGGGTTTTTTTCCTTTTCATTTTTTTTCTCTCCCAATTTTAATAGCATTTTTTAGTAAAGGAAAAGTTTAAAAGGAAAAAACAGAAGAGGAATAAAACATAACAACAGTAGTAGGTAACATTTCCTTTGCTCCATAAACAGAGGAGCCCCAGACAGCAGCCTAGATTGCCCACTATACAGAGGAAGTCCCCCACTCTCTGTACAGACTTTTTATTTCTCTATATAACCAACTGCTTTATAACCTCAGCCTGTAAATGTAAATCTCTGCCTGTAAATGGTGAACCCAACAGACCTGAACAGGGATGGGGGGGGGGGGGGGTAATAAATTCTTCTGTGCCTACATCAGACTCTTTATGGAAGCTGCTGATTGAAGTCCTCAGATTAGACCCAGCAGGAGATTCATTATAAATGGATGCATGACCTGAAGATTTCTAGAATATGGAAGCCGACAGTTCCCTGCCGGAGAATGAACTATCCTTCCTTATATCTGGGGAGCGGTGATGTCACTCCTCTATAATATATCTTATATCTGGAGAGCGGTGATGTCACTCCTGTGTACAGTGCCTTGAAAAAGTATTCACACCCCTTGAAATTCCCCACATGTTGTCATGTTACAACCAAAAACGTAAATGTATTTTATTGGGATTTTATGTGATAGACCAACACAAAGTGGCTCATAATTGTGAAATGGAAGGAAAATGATAAATGATACAAATAAATATGTGAAAAGTGGGGGGGGGGGGGCATTTGTATTCAGCCCCCTTTACTCTGATACCCCTAACTAAAATCTAGAGGAACCAATTGCCTTCAGAAGTCACCTAATCAGTAAATAGAGTCCACCTGTATGTCATTTAATCTCAGTATAAATACAGCTGTTCTGTGAAGCCCTCAGAGGTTTGTTAGAGAACCTTAGTGAACAACCAGCATCATGAAGGCCAAGGAACACACCAGACAGGTCAGGGATAAAGTTGTGGAGAAGTATAAAGCAGGGTTAGGTTATAAATAAAATCTCCCAAGCTTTGAACATCTCACGGAGCTCTGTTCAATCCATCATCGGAAAATGGAAAGAGTATGGCCCAACTGCAAACCTACCAAGACATGGCTGTCCACCTAAACTGACCGGCCGGGCAAGGAGAGCATTCATCAGAGAAGAGCCAAGAGGTCCATGGTAACTCTGGAGGAGCTGCAGAGATCCACAGCTCAGGTGGGAGAATCTGTCCACAGGACAACTATTAGTCGTGTTCTCCACAAATCTGCCCTTTATGGAAGAGTGACAAGAAGAAAGACATTGGTGAAAGAAAGTCATAAGAAGTCCTGTTTGTAGTTTGTGAGAAGCCATGTGGAGGACACAGCAAACATGTGGAAGAAGGTGCTCTGGTCACATGAGACCAAAATTCAACCTTTTGTCCTAAAAGCAAAACGCTATGTGTGGAGGAAAAACTAACACTGAACACACCATCCCCACTGTGAAACATGGTGGTGGCAGCATCATGTGGTGGGGATGCTTTTCTTTAGCAGGGACAGGGAAGCTGGTCAGAGTTGATGGGAAGATGGATGGAGACAAATACAGGACAATCTTAGAAGATAACCTATTAGAGTCTACAAGAAACTCGAGACCGGGGCGGAGGTTCACCTTCCAGCAGGACAACGACCCGAAACATCCAGCCAGAGCTACAATGGAATGGTTTACATCAAAGCATATTCATGTGTTAGAATGGCCCAGTCACAGTCCAGACCTAAATCACATTGAGAATCTGTGGCAAGACTTGAAAATTGCTGTTCACAGACGCTCTCCATCCAATTTGACAGAGCTTGAGATATTTTACAAAGAAGAAGAATGGGCAGAAATGTCCCTCTCTAGATGTGCAAAGCTGGTAGAGACATCCCCAAAAAGACTTGTAGAGAAAGGGGGTTCTACAAAGTATTGACTCCGGGGGGCGCCATACAAATGCCCCCCCCCCCCACACACTTTTCACATATTTATTTGTATCATTTATCATTTTCCTTCCACTTCACAATTATGTGACACTTTGTGTTGATCTATCACATAAAATCCCAATAAAATACATTTACCGTATATACTCGAGTATAAGTCGTTCCGAGTATAAGTCGAGGCCCTAATTTACCACAAAAAAATGGGAAAAACTTATTGACCCGAGTATAAGACGAGGGTGAGAAATGCACAGCTACTGTAAGTGGAAAAGAGGGTCAACAATGCCCATTTGCAGCATCACTGTGCCCATTTGCAGCCTCACTGTGCCCATTTGCAGCCATAGGTCCCCTGAACTTCAAACTCGGTAGTTAAGGGTTCCTAGATGCCCCCTAGCTGCAGCCAAAATTTGGGGTCTTTGAACCCAAAGGGTCCCGAAATGACATTGCTGCAGATGGACACAGTTGACTGAATTTGGGGCCCCGTATCTCGGGGCCACTTAGTGCTAAGAACCCCAAATTTGGTGTCAAAACCCAGTGGAACTAGCACCATTCAAATTTCCAAAGTTGGGGTTTCTAGCACCAAGTGGCCCCGAGATACAGGGCCCCAAAAATCAGTTCAGAAAACGTCAAGCACTTTTCTGCAGCAGAGAATGACCTTTTCCGAACCGGTTTTGGGGCCCCGCATCTCAGGGCCACTTGATGCTAGGAACCCCAGCTTTGGATATGTTCTGGTACCAATTCCACTGAGTTTGCACACCAAATTTAGGGTTCCTAGCACCAGGTGGCCCTGAGATATGGGGCCCCAAATTCGGTTCAGAAAATGTCAAGCACTTTTCTGCAGCAGAGAATGACATTTTCCAAACCGATTTTGGGGCCCCGTATCTCGGGGGCACTTAGTGCTAGGAACTTCAGCTTTGGATATGTTGTGGTACCAGTTCCACTGGGTTTGTGCTTCAAATTTGGAGTTCCTACCAAGTGGCCCTGAGATACGGGGCCCCAAAGTCGGTTCGGAAAATGAATTTTTTTGCTGCAGAAAAGTGCTTGACTCGAGTATAAGTCGAGGGGGGCACTTTCAGCACAAAAAAAAATGTGCTGAAAAATTCGACTTATACTCGAGTATATACGGTACGTTTTTGGTTGTAACATGACAAAAGGTGGGAAATTTCAAGGGGTATGAATACTTTTTTAAGGCACTGTAATATAACATAAGACTATCAGCGAAGTTTCCCCCCCATATCCCCTCCACACTTCATGCTATTGGCCCATCTATTGATATTGCCCCCCCTCCATTCGAAAATACATCACTAGAAGGCCTTTCAGAGCCAGAACGCACTTTTCCACTGCTGGTCGTTCCAATGGTCTAGGGCCAGTGATGGAGAACTTTGGCACCCCAGATGTTTTGGAACTACATTTCCCATGATGCTCATGTACTCTGCAGTTTAGTTGAGCATCATGGGAAATGTAGTTCCAAAACATCTGGGGTGCCGAGGTTCACCATTACTGGTCTGGGGCAACTCAACTCCAAGCACTATGAAGCATTGTGGTGCACTTCATTGTTAAAAATGGTGTATGGTCAATTTTTATTGGACATTTAAGCGCACTGCCCGCCCATTTATTGGAATAAGCAGCCTTAAGGCACCAGGAGGCCGGAGAGGAGAATGGGCCCTAAAGGGCTACAATGTTGCGAACGTCTTGTATTCGGAACATTTTGATTGGATAAAGCAGAGAGCTGTGCTTTTTTTTCCAGTCTACATCACACATATGGAGCGTTTGTTAGGAACGTAGCGAGCCAACTTGTGTGACCTGCCTGTCCTCATAACAAGGAACGTCTGATCACCGAAACAAAGAGCGCCGTAATCCCCGTCTGCCCCTCCCACGTCTTCTCACAACAAGCGTGTAGACATGTCAGGAATTGGGAACGCAGCTCTGAGCAAATGCTAAACGCACTGTAGATGGGAGGGAGCGATGTTCTGCAGATCTCTAGAGAGGTCAGTGATGGAATAATCTGCAGAATATATCAATATGGATCTGTCAGGAGGGGGAGGGAGCGATGTTCTGCAGATCTCTAGAGGGGTCAATGATGAGATAATCTGCAGAATACATCAATATGGATCTGTCAGGAGGGGGAGGGGGAGGGAGCGATGTTCTGCAGATCTCTAGAGAGGTCAGTGATGGGATAATCTGCAGAATATATCAATATGGATCTGTCAGAAGGGGGAGGGGAGGGAGCGATGTTCTGCAGATCTCTAGAGGGGTCAGTGATGGGATAATCTGCAGAATATATCAATATGGATCTGTCAGGAGGGGGAGGGGAGGGAGCGATGTTCTGCAGATCTCTAGAGAGGTCAGTGGTGGGATAATCTGCAGAATATATCAATATGGATCTGTCAGGAGGGGGAGGGGAGGGAGCGATGTTCTGCAGATCTCTAGAGAGGTCAGTGATGGGATAATCTGCAGAATATATCAATATGGATCTGTCAGAAGGGGGAGGGGAGGGAGCGATGTTCTGCAGATCTCTAGAGGGGTCAGTGATGGGATAATCTGCAGAATATATCAATATGAATCTGTCAGGAGGGGGAGGGGAGGGAGCGATGTTCTGCAGATCTCTAGAGGGGTCAGTGATGGGATAATCTGCAGAATATATCAATATGGATCTGTCAGGAGAGGGAAGGGGGGGAGCGATGTTCTGCAGATCTCTAGAGTAGTTGTGGATATCAGCCCACCCCGGGGGTCACACAGGTGGAATGATTAGTGTCCTTCTCTCTCTGATTGACACACCTGGATATGAAGACTCCTCCTCCTGGTATTGCAGGCTCCTCCTCCCAGGATTGCAGGCTCCTCCTCCCGGTATGGCAGGCTCCTCCTCCCTCCTTCACACCCCCCCATCAGACCTGCCTGACCTGATACTAAACACAATGAATGGTTTAGGTAGGTCCTCCTATTACATACTTCTGGAAAGTCCGAGGGCCTTGGTGCAGGAAAAGGTGCATTCTGCGAGAGTTTCTCACACCCCGTTCAAAAACACACCAAAACTGCGATCTGCTGCTGCGGGTGCCAATACATTGTTAAAAGGCACCCCAAACATAAGAGAGCAAACGCACCAGATCGCAGGGTAGTGCAGCACCTGGTGCGGTGCCGTTTGCTAAAAGTAGTGGATGCGCTCCTGTTTGTGCGTTCTGGTGCGATTTGCAGCCTGTTCAGAATGAATCGGGCTGCAAAAATCGCACAGGAATGCAGATCGTGTTTCTGTGCGATTCTAGTGTGAATCGCCCCCAAAAGAGATTGTACAGAGCAGTGGTCTCCAAACTACAGCCCTTTGCTTGCCTTTATCCAGTCCTTGAGGCATTATTCCTCCCAATGACACCAATGATGGGGCACAATTCCTGCCACTAATAACCAACAATGGGTCACAATTCCTGCCACTGACACCAACGATGGGGCACAATTCCTAATATCAAAGATAGGGCATGGTTTACTCCCTCTAGGCACAGCCCGGCCCCCCTAAAGCCTGAAGGACAGTAAACCGGCCCTTTCTTTAGAATTTTTGAAGACCCCTTCTATAGAGTATGGCCAGCTTATAAATGTCATCTGAAGCGCGTAGCTTGTCGCCAACAACTTCTATAGAATATCTACCGTCTCTGATCGCTCCACCCCCCCCTTTTTTCTGATCGCTTTCTGTACAATCATATGTATGTGTGGCCCTTTGGTGAGGTCAGGGCCACACTCGAGTCAAGTAGACCATCATTGCTCTACCCCTTCACCCCTCCATCCTAAACTGAGGCTAGGTTCACACCCATGCGTTTTTCAGTGCTGCAAAATACACACTGCAGTCCATTTACCATGGCTTCCTATGGGTCACGTTCACCCCCTCCCCCCAGCAGACTGCGTTTTCGATTCCACAGTCTTCAATGGAAACGCATCAAAAATGCAGTGCTTGCGTTTTTGCTGGTTTCTCCTGCAAGACAACAGGCACCTCCCAAAAACGCAAATCACATAAAAAAAAAAAAAAAAAGCACCAACTGCAACCTGCATAGATGTGACCTCGGCCCGAGTACAGGTGCAAGAAATAGTGATGAAGGGAAATTTAGTACAGCCTTGTGAGAGATCTGATTGGTTATATGGATCACATGTGTGTGCTTACCGCTTCATCTGTAATGTAACCCCCGCTGCCTCCATCTGTCACAATGTAGTCAGATCCTCGGATACTCGTGTTACAATGTATCCTCGAATGATTCCAATGAATCTTCTGATGCTTCCCGGGTTACAATGTAGCTGGATCCTTTGATACTCCCGTGTTACAACGTACCCTCTGATGCCTCCAGTGTATCTTCTGATGCCGCCAGGGTTACAATTGATGCTCTGATACTCC
The DNA here is from genome assembly GCA_037952925.1 of Lithobates clamitans. Lineage (NCBI taxonomy): Eukaryota > Metazoa > Chordata > Amphibia > Anura > Ranidae > Lithobates > Lithobates clamitans. The sequence continues at coordinate 105,864 of JBBGZY010002775.1, read as the reverse complement.
CGTGTAACAATGTATCCTCTAAGGCTCCCGAGTCACAATGTATTCTTTGATGGGTTACGATGTATCTTCTGATACTCCTGTATTACATTGTACCCTCCGATGCCTCCAGTTTATCTTCTGATGCTCCTGAGTCACAATGTATCTTTTGAAGGGTTACAATGTATCTTCTGATGGGTCACAATGTATCCTCTGATGCCTCCAGTTTATCTTCAGATGATTCCTGGGCCACAATGTATCTTCTGATGGGTCACAATGTATCTTCTGATGGGTCACAATGTATCTTCTGATGGGTCACAATGTATCTTCTGAGGGGTCACAATGTATCTTCTGATGATTCCCAGGTCACAATGTATTTTCTGATGGGTCACAATGTATCTTCTGATGATTCTCGGGTCACAAAATATCTTCTGATGGGTCACAATGTATCTTCTGATGATTCTCGGGTCACAAAATATCTTCTGATGGGTCACAATGTATCTTCTGATGCCTCCAGTTTATCTTCAGATGATTCCCGGGCCACAATGTATCTTCTGAGGGGTCACAATGTATCTTCTGATGATTCCCAGGTCACAATGTATTTTCTGATGGGTCACAATGTATCTTCTGATGATTCTCGGGTCACAAAATATCTTCTGATGGGTCACAATGTATCTTCTGATGCCTCCAGTTTATCTTCAGATGATTCTCAGGCCACAATGTATCTTCTGATGGGTAACAATGTATCTTCTGATGCCTCCAGTTTATCTTCAGATGATTCCGGGCCACAATGTATCTTCTGATGGGTCACAATGTATCTTCTGATGGGTCACAATGTATCTTCTGATGATTCTCGGGTCACAAAATATCTGCTGGTGGGTCACAATGTATCTTCTGATGCCTCCAGTTTATCTTCAGATGATTCTCGGGTCACAAAATATCTTCTGATGGGTCACAATGTATCTTCTGATGATTCTCGGGTCACAAAATATATTCTGATGGGTCACAATGTATCCTCTGATGCCTCCAGTTTATCTCCTGATCATTCCTGGGTCACAATGTTTTTTTGTGACGATTCCCGGGGCTCAATGTATCGTCTGATGGGTCACAATGTATTCTCTGATGATTCCCGGGTCTCAATGTATCGTCTGATGGGTCACAATGTATTCTCTGATGATTCTTGTCTCACAAAGCATCTTCTGATAGGTCACAATGTATCCTTCTGAGGCCTCTAGTTTATCTTCTGATGCTCCCGGGTTACCATCTATCCTCCGATTCCCAGGTTACATTATATCCTCTGATACTTCCCCTCTTCCTGGTCAAAACTACACTGAGCAACCTGAAAGAATGCACCTAGCCAGGCCCCTCCCACACCTGGCACAGGGTGTCTTCCGATTGGCTCCCTCGTCCATCCACCACGCCCATTCAGAGGCAGACTGTTTGAACAGACACTGATACTGTATCAGCCAAGCATGGAGGGCGAGCAGCTGTGCAAGATGAATGGCATTTAAAGGGCCGGCTAATGGGGAAAAAAAAAAGAGTCCTCAACACAGACTGTACATAGTGCCGCCCCCTGGAGGAACAGTCAGATATTTTCCATTAATGTGACCGTTTTACAATATTACAGGTAAACTGGATGACATTGAGTTTTCTCGGTGCACCACCCTCCTTTGTTACACGTCAGTGCTGCTCATCTGCTGCAGCCTCTTTGCAGCCACTTCCTGTTTACATGCACTCCAGTGATGGCCGCACACTTTTCTCAGGTTGGGTTTCCTGATGGTGACAACAGTGGAATATACCAGAGTCATTTTTATGTCAGCAGGGCCACTTGTAGTATCCATTGGACAGGGTGACAACACAGGGGCCCAACTGGAAGACAGGGGCAGAGAGTTGTCACCCTAAAGCAGGAAGTGCCTGAACAGCTACCTTCATGGCAGGATCACCAGGGATTATCTCATTAACACCTTCCTACCGGCATGATGTCAGATGACGTCGGGGACTTGGAAGTGTCGATATCTGGATGATGGTTGCAGCTGCAGGTATCATCCAGATATCTTTCTTTTCAGCCAGCCTTTAATGTAAAAGTTATCCTAGTAGCTGATTAGCCGCTGGATTGCTTTTACAGGCAGCAGGAGGGGACATTCCCACCACCCATCAGCGCCTCGCCAGATGGTCCCCGGCCATCTCTATGATCCTGGGAGCCTGGAAGTAACGTCATGTCATTAAAAATACATTTTTTTTTAAAGCGCTCCTGTTCCCTCGTTCTCGCACGCAGAAGTGAGCGCATACACAAGTCGCACAGGCATATGTACACGCCGTTCGCACCACACATGTGAGGTATCGTTGCACTAGAGAGAGAAATAATTCCAGCGCTAGACCCCCTCTGTAACTCTAAACATGTAACCTGTAAAAAATTTTTAAAGTGTTGCCTATGGAGATTTTTAAATATTGTAGTTTGGCGCCATTCCACGAGCGTGCGCAATTTTAAAGCGTGACGTGTTAGGTTATTTATTTACTTGGCGTAACATCAGCTTTTATATTTTACCCCAAAAATCGGGTTATATATTGTGGGGGTTTTTTGCATTAAAATTCATTAAAGTGTATTTTTTAAAAATGCGTTTGAAAAATTGCTGCGCAAATACTGTGTGGAATAACAAAAAGGAACGACGATCATTTTATTCTCTAGGGTCACTGCTAAAAAAAAAATATATGTAATATTTGGGGGTTCTGAGTAATTTTCTAGTAAAATTAAAAATGGGGGTTTCAGTTTGAATCTCGGCCAAGACATTATCTGCTTGGAGTTTGCATGTGCTTGCATTGGTTTCCTCCTCCTACTCTTCAAAGACTCACTGCTTGGGTCATTTTTTCCTGTCCAAAGCGGCCCTTGTAGGTGCCCCCCCCATCTCATCCCATCACACCCCATCATATTCCATTCCATCACATCGTATCCCATCCCCTCCCATTATATTCCATCCAATCACAATCCTTTCCATCATATCTCATCTCATCCCATCCCCTCCCATCACCTCCCATTATATCCTATTCCTTACCATCATATCCCATCCTATTATATCCCATCCCATCATATCCAATCCCATAACACTCCATCCCATCCCCTCCCATCATATCTCATCCCATCACACCCCATCCCCTCCCATTCTATCCCATTCCTTCCCATTATATCCCATCCTATTATATCCAATTCCATCACACCCCATCATATCCAATCCCATCACACCCCATTCCTTCCCATTATATCCCATCCTATTATATCCAATTCCATCACACCCCATCATATCCCATCCCATCATATCCAATCCCATCACACTCCATCCCCTCCCATTATATCCCATTCCATCACACCCCATCCCCTTCCATCATATCCAATCCCATAACACTCCATCCCCTCCCATTATATCCCATTCCATCCCATCCCCTCCCATCATATCTCATCCCATAACACTCCATCCCCTCCCATTATATCCCATTCCATCCCATCCCCTCCCATCATATCTCATCCCATAACACTCCATCCCCTCCCATTATATCCCATTCCATCCCATCCCCTCCCATCATATCTCATCCCATCACACTCCATCCCCTCCCATTATATCCCATTCCTTCCCATTATATCCAACCCTTTTATATCCCATTCCATCACACCCCATCCCCTCCCATCATATCCAATCCCATAACACTCCATCCCCTCCCATTATATCCCATCCCCTCCCATCATACCCCATCCCCCCCCCCCATTATATCCCATCACATCCCATTATATCCCATCACACCCCATCTCCTCCCATCCCATCACAATCCTTCCCATCATATCCCATCCCCTCCCATCATATCCCATCACACCCCATCCCCTCCCATTATATCCCATCACACCCCATCCCCTCCCATCCCATCACAATCCTTCCCATCATATCCCATAATATCCCATTCCATCACATTCCTTCCCATTATATCCCATTTCATTGCAGAAAAAGAAGAGGGGGGGGGGGACTTTAAATGAGGAAATGAATGAGTAGGTTCATCTGCCTCCTCCCTGTTATGTATACATCATCAATTGAAGAAATAGGTTGGGACTTTAAATTAAGCGCAGCTAAAAAAATATAAAATATAAAATCACCTGAAAATGGATTCCAAAAGGATATACACTGAATAACGGAGATAACATGATAAAAATAGTTAGCACCTTAGAAATCTATGATAATGACATAAATGACAACCAATCGATGGGTAATAGATACATTTTTTTTTTTGTCCTCTGTGTCCAGCATCTGTTCATTTAGTAATTCTCTTTTTGTCTATTATAGACCTCTACATATGTTAATTTCTCCTGATGAGTGGAGAGTCTCCACGAAACGCGTAGAGCCCCAGCCTTATGCTACACCATATAATCATGTGATTTTGAGATTCCACGATATGAAATGTTACCCTCAATTATTACTATTATTAACAGAATTATGCTGTCCATGAATTGGAACAATTGTATTATCACACACCAATGTATCTATTACCCATTGATTGGTTGTCAATTATGTCATTATCATGCTTAATACATTTCTAAGGCACTACTTATTTTTATCATGTTATCTCCGTTATTCAATGTCTATCCTGTTGGAATCCATTTTCAGGGGATTTTATATTTTTTATTTTCTTAGCTGCGCTTCATTTAAAGTCCCAACCTATTCCTTCAATTGATGTTGTATATCCCATTCCATCACATCCCCTCCCATTAAATCCCATTATATATCCCATTCCATCACATCCCCTCCCATTAAATCCCATTATATATCCCATTCCATCACATCCCCTCCCATTAAATACCATTCCATCATATCCCATCATATCCCATTCCATCACATCCCCTCCCATTAAATCCAATTATATATCCCATTCCATCACATCCCCTCCCATTAAATCCCATTCCATCATATCCCATCATATCCCATTCCATCACATCCTCTCCCATTAAATCCTATTCCATCACATCCCCTCCCATTAAATCCCATTCCATCACATCCCCTCCCATTAAATCCTATTATATATCCCATTCCATCACATCCCCTCCCATTAAATCCTATTATATATCCCATTCCATCACATCCCCTGCAATTAAATCCCATTCCATCATATCCCATCATATCCCATTCCATCACATCCCCTCCCATTAAATCCCATTCCATCACATCCCCTCCCATTAAATCCCATTCCATCACATCCCCTCCCATTAAATCCTATTATATATCCCATTCCATCACATCCCCTCCCATTAAATCCTATTATATATCCCATTCCATCACATCCCCCTCCCATTAAATCCCATTCCATCACATCCCCTCCCATTAAATCCCATTCCATCACATCCCCTCCCATTAAATCCCATTCCATCACATCCCCTCCCATTAAATCACATTTCATCACATCCCCTCCCATTAAATCCCATTCCATCACATCCCCTCCCATTAAATCCCATTCCATCATATCCCATTCCATCACATCCCCTCCCATTAAATCCCATTCCATCATATCCCATTCCATCACATCCCCTCCCATTAAATCCCATTCCATCACATCCCCTCCCATTAAATCCCATTTCATCATATCCCATCATATCCCATTCCATCACATCCCCTCCCATTAAATCCTATTCCATCACATCCCCTCCCATTAAACCCCATTCCATCACATCCCCTCCCATTAAACCCCATTCCATCACATCCCCTCCCATTAAACCCCATTCCATCACATCCCCTCCCATTAAATCCCATTCCATCACACCCTATCCCCTCCCATCCCATTCTTTCCATCCCATCACATCCCATCCCATCATATCTCATTCCTTCCCATCCAATTCCATCACACCCCATTCCTTCCCATTCCCTCACATCCCATCCCCTCCCTTCCCCAATGCCACCTGCAGCTTCTATAGATTCAGATACAAAACTGGAACTTCAGCTTTAAGGGAAGGTGACCCCCCTGACATGCCACATTTGGCATGTCATTTTTTTGGGGGGAGTACCCTCTTTTTAGAGGGTCCCCGCTCCCACTTCCTCCTGGCGCACGGCGGCACCAGAAGGGAGATCACCTCTCCCCCCCTCCCTCTCGGCAATCATCTGGGACACATCACAGGTCCCAGATGATTGCTCGGCCATTCACAGCGTAGTGGGCACCCGCAGTTACAATGCCGGCGCCGCAGAGAGGAGGGGGAGACGAGCGGGGCTTCGTTCCCCCACATGCAGTGTTGCCAACCGCCCGTAGATTTACGGGCAGCCCGTAAAAATGACCCGTTTTTCGGGGCGCCCGTGAATGCCCGTTACGGGCACCGGTGCCCGTAAAAATGATGGCCGCGAGCCGGCCACGCAACTGCGCATGCGCCGTTCCGAAGCCGGCCGGGCTCGGGAAAGCTCGTACGCGCTCGGCCGGGCGGCGCATGCGCAGTAACGTAATACCGCCGCCCGGCGCCATTTTCGAATTGATCGAGCGCGGCCGCGGCGGCAAGGCAAGCTGACAGCTGAGATGAGCCAGGGCCAGGCGACTCTGCCACTGGAGCAGCAGGTCTCGGAGGCTGAGCAGCACGCGCCGGCGGAATGGAGGGGAGCCCTGCATCCAGGACCAGGCAATCCAGAGTCTACGGGGACCGGGGGGAGTCTGGGACAGAGTGACAGCCCAGCCGACGGTGACAGAAGGTGATGGTGGCAGAGGGGGATGGACTGGAGCAGGTCGTGTTGGTGGCAGAGGGGGATGGTGGCAGAGGGGGGTGGACTTGAGCAGGTCCTGTTGGTGGCAGAGGGGGATGGTGGCAGAGGGGGGTGGACTGGAGCAGGTGGTGTTGGTGGCAGAGGGGGATGGAGGCAGTCTGGCAGAGGGGGGTGGAGGCAGGGTATGATGGTGGCAGAGGGGGATTGTGGCAGGGGCTGATGGTGGCAGAGGGGGTGAAGGCAGGGTATGATGGTGGCAGGGGGTGATGATGGCAGAGGGGGGTGGAGGCAGTCTGGCAGAGGGCGGTGGTGGCAGGGGGTAATGGTGGCAGAGGGGGGTGGAGGCAGGGTATGATGGTGGCAGAGGGGGATTGTGGCAGGGGGTGATGGTGGCAGGGGGTGATGATGGCAGAGGGGGATGGAGCAGGTGGTGATGGTGGCAGAGGGGGATAGTGGCAGAGGGGGATGGAGGCAGTCTGGCAGAGGGGGGATAGTGGTAGGGGGTGATGGTGGAAGAGGGGGATGGAGGCAGGGTGTGATGGTGGCAGAGGGGGGTGGAGACATGGTATGATGGTGGCAGAGGGGTCAGTGGCAGAAGGGGATGGTGGCAGAGGGGGATGGACTGGAGCAGGTGGTGTTGGTGGCAGAGGGGGATGGTGGCAGAGGGGGATGGACTGGAGCAGGTGGTGTTGGTGGCAGAGGGGGATGGTGGCAGAGGGGGATGGACTGGAGCAGGTGGTGTTGGTGGCAGAGGGGGATGGTGGCAGAGGGGGATGGTGGCAGAGGGGGGTGGAGGCAGTCTGGCAGGGGGTGATGGTGGCAGAGGGGGGTGGAGGCAGAGGGGGATGGAGGCAGTCTGGCAGGGAGTAATGGTGACAGGTGATGGAGGCAGGAGGTGATTGGACTAGATAATTCCTTATTATGTCGAAAATACCAAAAATATGTTTTTTTACCTTAAAATCTACCTTAAATCACATTGCTATTTGCTTAGCATACCTGTTTGTAGCCTAAATACTGAAATTTACACCTAAAAATGTAATTTTGGAACTTTTGTGAAATGCCAGTAAAAACGTGGTGGTGCCAGTAAATTTTGGGTGTTGTGCCAGTAAATTTCAATCTGGTAGGTTGGTGACACTGCCCACATGGCTGGACCCCAGGACAGGTAAGTGTCCGATGATTTCAATCAGAACTCCGCTTTAATGACACAAAGGTTATTTAACCTCCCTGGCGGTATGATTCTTTCTGATTTTAGGTGCTGAAAGCGGTACAATTATTTTGCATGGAAATTTGGCGTTTTATATTGTAGGCCTGTAATTCTTAACAATAACACACTTATATCTGTCCAAACAAGAGTCTAGTAGATATCCCGGGTATGATAAAGTTTGAAACACAAAAACATAAATTATAATATAATTTTAAAAAAATAATAATTAAAAAAAATAAAAATAAATAGTAATAAAATAAATTTCCACACGATTCACTATCGCTCAATTCTGCAAGTGTTCTAATTTACTATCGCTGTTTTCTAGCTGGTCTAAAGCCATTTTTGACGTAAAGGGACACTTTTTGGTTGCTATGGACAATCTCCAGTTTCCAGGCAGAAAGAACAGTATATGCAATATAAAACTGCATGCAGGGCATAGGACAAAGCATTGGGGACAAAAGGGATGTGAAATCGTTTCATACAGTACTGTATGTGTTATGCTTTTTACATTTTTTTGAATTTGCCGCCAGGCTCCGCCCCCGTGCGTCGCGACGCTCGCAGGGAACGGAGCCTGGCACGGAGAGGCTTCGGAGGAGGACTTAGCCCGCGGACACTGCGGGGGACATCGCAGGATCCCGGGGACAAGGTAAGTAAGGAGGCACCAGGATCCTGCGATGCAATCCCGAGTGTGGCTCGGGGTTACCGCTAATGGTCCTGAATTTTAACCCCGAGCCACACTCGGGAATACCGCCAGGGAGGCTACAGTGGACCTGTCACCCAGGGAGAAGCATTGCAGTGTTGTGGAGCAGAATGAGAAAATGCAGAAATTAAGTTTACTAATTCATTTCATCATCGGGCCGGACAAAACCAACCCACAGATTCAATGGAAGGATGACAGCCATAGAGAGTGGGGTGGCTCTGTGCTGCCACCTCTAGGCCAGCACAATTACTGCAAGGGCACACGGAGAAGTCATAGTACCCTATGAGAAATTCTCCCTCTGTGTCTATGGAGGGGAGACATGGAATCAATTTGTCAGATGGTGACGGCACTCTAGAAGGGTGTGGATGTTGGACAAACACTCATCTCGTGCTGAGAGCTCCCTGTCTACAATGTCAAGTATTGCTGTCTATTCCTAGGTCTGCGCTACTGACTGTGACGTCTGCCCGGCCATAACAGTCCGGGCCCTATGTCTAATCAGAGGCTCCCACGTACCCCATCTTCATCCTGGTACCCCAATGTTCTGCATACTCCCTATCTCCCAATACTCCCTCCCAAGTCTAATCAGAGGCACCCATGTACCCCATCTTCATCCTGGTACCCCAATGTTCTGCATACTCCCTATCTCCCAATACTCCCTCCCAAGTCTAATCAGAGGCACCCACGTACCCCATCTTCATCCTGGTACCCCAATGTTCTGCATACTCCCTATCTCCCAATACTCCCTCCCAAGTCTAATCAGAGGCACCCATGTACCCCATCTTCATCCTGGTACCCCAATGCTCTGCATACTCCCTATCTCCCAATACTCCCTCCCAAGTCTAATCAGAGGCACCCATGTACCCCATCTTCATCCTGGTACCCCCGCATACTCCTAATCTACCTCCCAATACTCCCTCCCATGTCTAAGCAGGGGCTCCTACATCCCCCATATTTGCCCGGGGGGCGCTAGATGACCTTGTCCCTGCACTGCCTAGGTGCTAATATTTTTTAGACTGGGTTGTAGTATTAAAATGGATCGGTTTACTCCTTTCATATGATGTTCCTTAAGTCAGTACAATGTCCCCAGTCTATAGGTGACCTATAGGTGACCACACATCATACAATCTCCTTTGGATCCCCCCATCAGCTATGTAGTGCCAGAACCTACCTGACATGATACAAACTCAATGAATGGTTCCAGTAAGTATATTACATACTTCTGGAAAGTCCCAGGGCCGCAGTGTGGGAAAGGTGCATTCTGTGAGAGTTTCCCACACCGCGTTCATCTTCATCCTGGTACCCCTCCCTCCCATGTCTAAGCAGGGGCTCCCATGTACCCCATCTTTATCCTGGTACCCCCACGCTCCACATACTCCTTTTCTATCCCCTAAAGCAGAGGCTCCCATGATCCCCATCTTCATCCTGGTACCCCCACGCCTTGCATACTCCCGATACTCCCTCCCAAGTCTAAGCAGAGGCTCCTACTTACCTCATCTTCATCATGGTACCCCCATGCTCCACATACTCCTGATATTCCCTCCTAAGTCTAAGATTGGTTGCTAAAGTACCCCATATTCATCCTGGTACCCCCCACGCTCCACATACTTTTTATCTATCTCCCAATACTGCCTGTCCATATGTCAAAGCAGAGGCTCCCACTTCCCCCATCTTCGTCCTGGTACCCCCATGCTCTGCATACTCCTAATTTATCTCCTTATACTCCCTCCCATGTCTAAGCAGAGGCTCCCACGTCCCCCATCTTCATCATGGTTGCCCCCACACCTCACATACTCCTTATCTATCTCCTGATACTTCCTCCCAAATCTAAGCTGATAGTACCCCATATTCATCCTGGTACCCCCATGCTCCGCATACTTCTAATTTATCTCCTTATACTCCCTCCCATGTCTAAGCAGAGGCTCCCACGTCCCCCATCTTCATCATTGTTCCATCACACCTCGCATACTCCTTATCTATCTCCAGATACTTTCTCCCAAATCTAAGCTGATGGAACCCCATATTCATCCTGGTACCACCACACTCCACATACCCCTTATCTATCTCCCAATACTGCCTGTCCATATGTCTAAGCAGGGGCTCCCACATACCCCATCTTCATCTTGGTACCCCCACTCTCCACATACCCCTTATCTATCCCCTAATACTCCTTCCCATGTCTAAGAAGGGGCTACCACGTCCCTCATCTTCATCCTGGTACCTCTATGCTCCGCATACTCCTTATCTCTGACATTCCCTCCTATGTCTAAGCAGGGGTTCCCATGTACCCCATCTTCATCCTGGTACCTCTATGCTCCACATACTCCTTATCTACCCCTTGATACTCCTTCCCATGTCCAAGCAGGGGCTCCCATGTACCCCATCTTCATCCTGGTACCCCCACGCCTTGTATACTCCTTTTATCTATCTCCAAATACTTCCACCTATGTCCAAACAGGGGCTCCTACGTACCCCATCTTCATCCTGGTATCACCATGCTCAGCATACTCCTAATGTATCTCCTAATACTCCCTCCAATGCCTAAGCAGAGGCTCCCCCGTGCCCCATCTTCATCATGGTTCCCCCCACGCCTCACATACTCCTTATCTATCCCCTGATACTCCCTCCAAAGACTAAGCAGGGTTGCTGATGTACCCCATATCCATCCTGGTACCCCCACGCTCCACATACCCCTTATCTATCTCCCAATACTGCCTGTCCATATGTCTAAGCAGGGGCTACCATGTCCCTCATCTTCATCATGGTACCCCCATGCTCCGCATACTCCTAATTTATCTCCTGATACTCCTTCCCATGTCCAAGCAGGGGTGCCCATGTACCCCATCTTCATCCTGGTACCCCCACGCCTTGCATACTCTTTATCTATCTCCAAATACTTCCCCCTTTGTCCAAACAGGGGCTTCCACGTACCCCATCTTCATCCTGGTACACCCATGCTCCGCATACTCCTAATCTATCTCCCAATACTCCCTCTCTCCCATGTCTAAGCAGGGGCTCCTATGTACCCCATCTTCACCCTGATACTCCCACGCTCCGCATACTCCTAATATAGATACCCCCTCCAATCTCTGAGCAGGGGCGCCCACGTACCCCATCTTCAGTACTTCTTTTCTGCCACTAGATGTCTGCAGTCTGATAGCCAATATCATTCCACCCACTTCCTCAGAACTCAGGTTATCCTGCCCCCCCCCCCCCCCCCTTGCCCGTGATTGGAGAAGCAGCACAGTGATGAACTCGCCTCTCTGCTCCCTCCTCCTATTGGCAGTCATCTTGCCAGCCCAGCAGATGAACCGATTAACTCCTTGTGCTGCTTCTTTCCCTTCACACTGAAGCACTGCTGTACAAGGACTGGAGGAGGCTGATAACCATGTCACAGTTGGGTACATGCATTGCTGGGATTTATAAAGTATATTTAATGATTAGGGTGAACCTATTAATGTGTGTCTTCTAGATCTGCTTTAAAGTCTATTTCCAGACAAAACCTCTTATAAAGGCGTCCATCTTTACCCCGGAGCCCCTCCACCCCCCCACCCCCCAAGGATGACACCACCAGGCGCAGAGTCCTCGTTTCCCTCTCTCAGTGGATCAGGTCATTCGGGAAGGGTGGAGGGAATCTGGTGAATTATAGGACACAGCTGTGTTTATACAACTCGGGGGCGACTACGCCCAACCGACCACTTATCACCCTCATCCATCACAACCAGATCCAAGCAAAGTGAAGGGTAAGCCATGGCGGCCAATCAGAAACAGCTTTCAGTTTTCAGGTTCTCTGTTTCTAAGGGTTCTGCACATGTGGAAGGATTCAAAAACAGCAGCTTTTTTGGCCACTCCCCCTCCCACCTCTGCCTAGACACTGACCACCCTTGCCTGCCTTGACCTCTGCCTGGACACTGGCTATCCTTGTCTGCCACCTGCCTCAACCTCTGCCTGGACACTGACTACCCTTGCCTGCCACTTGCCTTGACCTCTGCCTGGACACTGACTACCCTTGCCTGTCACCTTCCTCGACCTCTGCCTGGACACTGACTACCCTTGCCTGCCACCTGCCTGGACACTGACTACCCTTGCCTGCCACCTGCCTCGACCTCTGCCTGGACACTGACTATCCTTGCCTGCCACCTGCCTCAACCTCTGCCTGGACACTGACTACCCTTGCCTGCCACCTGCCTTGTCCTTTGCCTGGACACTGACTACCCTTGCCTGCCACCTTCCTCGACCTCTGCCTGGACACTGACTACCCTTGCCTGCCACCTACCTCGACCTCTGCCTGGACACTGACTACCCTTGCCTGCCACCTGCCTCGACCTCTGCCTGGACACTGACTACCCTTGCCTGCCACCTGCCTCGACCTCTGCCTGGACACTGACTATCCTTGCCTGCCACCTGCCTCGACCTCTGCCTGGACACTGACTATCCTTGCCTGCCACCTGCCTCGACCTCTGCCTGGACACTGACTACCCTTGCCTGCCACCTGCCTTGACCTTTGCCTGGACACTGACTACCCTTGCCTGCCACCTTCCTCGACCTCTGCCTGGACACTGACTACCCTTGCCTGCCACCTGCCTGGATACTGACTACCCTTGCCTGCCACCTGCCTTGACCTTTGCCTGGACACTGACTACCCTTGCCTGCCACTTGCCTTGACACTGATTACCCTTGCCTGCCTCGACCTCTGCCTGGACACTGACTACCCTTGCCTGCCACCTGCCTCGACCTCTGCCTGGACACCGACTACCCTTGCCTGCCACCTGCCTGGACACTGACTATCCTTGCCTGCCATCTGCCTCGACCTCTGCCTGGACACTGACTATCCTTGCCTGCCACCTGCCTTGACACTAACTACCCTTGCCTGCTGTCTGCCTTGACCCCTACCTTTAAAATTACTAGTCTTGCCTGCCACCTGCCTTGACCTCTGCCTGGACACTGACTAGTCTTGCCTGCTGCCTGCCTCAACACTGACTACTCTTGCCTGCTCCCTGCCTTGACCTGGGCCTTAACAATAAATACTCTTGCCTGCTGCCTGCCTCCACCTCTATCTGAACACTGACTGCTCTTGCCCTCTGTCTTGCTTGACCCCTGCCTTTAAAATTACTTTTCTTGCCTGCTGCATCGCTCAACCTCTGCCTGGACACTGACTAGTCTTGACTGTTGCCTTTGCTCCCCCTCTGTCTGGTCACTGACTACTCTTGCCTGCTGCCTGCCTTGACCTTTACAATAAATACTCTTGCCTGCTGCCTGCCTTGACCCCTGCCTTTAAAATTACTACTCTTGCCTTCCACCCTCTGCCTGGACACGGATCAGTCTTGCCTGGTGCCTTGTCTCCGCCTCTGCCTGGACACTGACTACTCTTTGCCTGATGCCCGCCTTGACCTCAGTCTTTACAATACTCTTGCCTGCTGCCTCCCTTAACCTCTCCCTGGGCACCGATTTGTCCTGCCCGTTGCCTTGCCTTAGCCTTTATAAGGACTACCCTTGCTTGCCGCCTGTCTCGAACTCTGCTCGGACACTGACTTCTTTTGCCTGCTGCCTGTCTTGACCTCTGCCTTTACAACGACTACTCCTGCCTGCTGCCTACCTCGAACCTCTGCCTGGACACTGACTAGTCTTGCCTGTTGCCTCGACCTTCACAATAAATACTCTCGCCTGCCTCCTTCCTCGACCTTTCTTTGGACACTGACTACTCTTGCCTGCCCTGACCTCTGCCTCTATACTGACAGCTTTTTCTAGCCTCCTGTCCTTGACCTCTGCCTGAACCCTGACCTTTACTATGCGCAATTATAAAATCTCCTCCTCGATTCTACCCTGGTCCTGCACTGTTGGAGGGATCATGAGGGCTGTGGACTTGGTGAGGGTCACCGGCTTATCCCTCCTTGTAGGGCGCTCAGGCGGCAGACCAAGGTGCCACCGAGACTCTGCCCCTCTTGGGAGCCCGCCTCACCCGCCGGCTTGGGTGAAGCCTGGGCCACGAATTGTAATAATTCTCCCCGAACAAACTGCCAGACCTCGATGAGTGTCCCTGGAAACCAGGAGAAGTTGGTAACTAGAGCAGAAGAGAGCAAGGAGTGAGCAGGAAGTGTGCGATGTAAGCGAGCTCTGCAGGCCCAGCCACTGTAACTGAGCTAATATCAGCCCCGGGGTGGGGCAGGACGTCATCTCTGCAATGTAAACACGGGACTTCTGGTCACCCCGGCCTGGGAGAAGCCAAGTACTAGTCACTCCGGGAACACAACTGGCACAGCTTCAATTAACCCCTCCAAGTCCCCGGGGGACCCGGGCCAACCTGCTGTCTAATATCCACCAGAGATGCCAACCAAGTCCGTATGAGGAGGACTTCTCCTGTGCTGCCCCTTCATCCTCTGCCATCAGGAACTCCCCCACCCTCCGGAACATTCTTTACAAGGAGCCCCCCCCAGAACATCCCCTACAAGGAGTCCCCCCCCGTAACTCCTGCACCCTCTGGAACATCCTCTACAAGGAGTCCCCCTTAGGAACTCCCCCACCCTCCGGAACATTCTCTACAAAGAGCCCCCCCCCCCCGACTATCCTTTTATTACTACACCACTCCAGAGATCTGCAGAACATTGCTCCCTCCCCTCCCCCTCCTGACAGATCCATATTGATATATTCTGCAGATTATTCCATCACTGACCTCCCTAGAGATCTGCAGAACATTGCTCCCTCCCCTCCCCCTCCTGATATATTCTGCAGATTATCTCATCACTGACCTCTCTAGAGATCTGCAGAACATCGCTCCCTCCCCTCCCCCTCCTGACACATCCATATTGATATATTCTGCAGATTATCCCATCACTGACCCCTCTAGAGATCTGCAGAACATCGCTCCCTCCCCTCCCCCTCCTGACAGATCCATATTGATATATTCTGCAGATTATCTCATCACTGACCTCTCTAGAGATCTGCAGAACATCGCTCCTTCCCCTCCCCCTCCTGACAGATCCATATTGATATATTCTGCAGATTATCCCATCACTGACCTCTCTAGAGATCTGCAGAACATCGCTCCCTCCCCTCCCCCTCCTGACAGATCCATATTGATATATTCTGCAGATTATCCCATCACTGACCTCTCTAGAGATCTGCAGAACATCGCTCCATCCCCTCCCCCTCCTGACAGATTCATACTGATATATTCTGCAGATTATCCCATCACTGACCCCTCTAGAGATCTGCAGAACATCGCTCTTGGTAGTGATATAGGGAAGCTGCCTCTGATCAGTGATAATCCCTCCATTGTCACCTCTCCGGTGTCACCTTATATCACCCCGCACACCCTGCCATGTCCCCGATCTGCCGGTGCTCCTCCTGTGACAACTATTCCAGGATTGTCACACATCAAACGTGGCTGCGGCCGGGAGATCTGAACGGTAATTCGGAGCGGCGGTGACACCCTCATCAGAGGAGGATGACGGGCGGGTCGGGTGACACTGGTGTTTGATCAGTCGGAGAAGAAACACGAATGGGTGACGGGCAGGGCTGACACCTGTCCCACGTTCTTCGCTTTCAAGTCACCCATCATATTAAATGGACCAACCAGGATTGGGGAAGGGGTGGGGGGGGCGGAGTCACACTAACAGGAAAAGTTAACATTTGCATATAAATTCCACTGCGGATATCTCTGGATCTATAAGAGTCACACAGAATCATTCCCTGAGGAATGACAGGTCCACTTTAATGTATATTTTTTGTATATACTCTATATACACTATATACTGTACTGTGCTTCCTATTACTGCACAGTGACTGCACTTTACTGTTTCCGGTTCACAGCAAGTCCCAATGCTCAATAGACATTCCTTTAAACCACTTGCTGACCCTTTTTTACATGTTTAAATCAGTATTTATTTATTTTTTTTTGCTAGAAAATTACTTAGAACCCCCCAAACAATATTATATATATATTTTTTTTTTTTCTTTACAGAGACCCTAGAGAATAAAATGGCAGTCGTTGCAATATTTTACATCACACTGTATTTGCTCAGCAGTCTTTCTAACACTATTTTTTTTTGAGGAAAAATAAACACTTTAATGAATAAAAAAAACAAACAAAAACACAAGGGTTACCCCAATTTTTTTGTAAAATATAAAAGATGATGTTACGCCGAGTAAATAGATACAATATATATATATATATATATATATATATTTTTTTTTTTTTTTTTCTTAGCAGAGACCCCAATGATGATGTTACGCCGAGTAAGTAGAGATATATATATATATATATATATATATATATATATATATATATATATATATATATATATATATATAAAATATATAAAAATATTTATCTACTTACTCGGCGTAACATCATCTTTTATATTTTACAAAAAAATTGGGGTCTCTGCTAAGAAAAAAAAAAAAATATATTAATATACATTATATATACATACATATACATAAATGTTTTCTTAGCAGAGACCCTAGAGAATAAAATGGCGGCTGTTGAAATATTTTACGTCACACTGTATTTGCGCAGCGGTCTTTCTAATGCAATTTTTGGGGGGAAAATATACACTTTAATGAATAAAAAAAACAAAAAAACACAATGGTTACCCCAATTTTTTTGTAAAAATATAAAAGATGATGTTACAGTGAGTAAATATATACAATATTATATATATATATATATATATATATATATATATATATATATATATATATATATATATATATATATATATATATATATATTTATTTTATTTATTTATTTTTTTTTTCTTAGCAGCGACCCTAGAGAATAAAATGGCGGTCGTTGCAATATTTTACGTCACACTATATGCGAAGCGGTCTTTCTAAAGCTATTTTTTGGGGAAAAATATACACTTTAATGAATAAAAAATACATAAAATAAAAAACATAATGGTTACCCCAATTTTTTTTTTTGTAAAAATATAAAAGATGATGTTACGCCGAGTAAATAGATACCAAACATGTCACTCTTTAAAATTTGCGCACACTTGTGGAATGGCGACAAACTTCGGTAACTTAAAAATCTCCATAGGCGTCGCTTTAATTTTTTTTTTTTTTACAGGTTACCAGTTTAGAGTTTTATAGAGGAGGTCCGTGGCGGGATCACCAGGGATTATTTTAAAGAAAGCTGCAGCTTAAAAAAAAAAAAAAAATGACATTAACCCCTTCACCTCCTCCTACTTGTCCCAACGTCCTTTTAACCACCTGCAGACCCGGCCTTTTCTGGCACTTTTTATTTACAAGTTTAAATTTAGTATTTTTGTTGCTAGAAAATTGCTTAGAACCCCCCAAACAATATTATATATATATATATATATATATATATATATATATATATATATAATTTTTTTTTTTTTTTTTTTTTTTTATTATTCTCTAGAGACCCTAGAGAATAAAATGGTGGTCATTGCAATATTTTAAGTCACACTGTATTTGCACAGCGGTCTTTCTAACGCAATTTTTTTTGAGAAAAAATACACTTTAATGAATAAAAAAAAAACAATAAAAAAAAAAAATGGTTACCGCCAATTTTCTTGTAAAATTATATATAAAAGATTATGATGCACCGAGTAAATAAATACCAAATATGTCACACTTTAAAATTGCGCACACTCGTGGAATGGCGACACACTTCGGTAACGTAAAAATCTCCATAGGCGACGCTTTAAATTTTTTTTTTTTTTTACAGGTTACCAGTTTAGAGTCAGGCTGCATTCACACCTGAGCGTAGCGTTTTTGAGCGCTTTTCCGGCGTTTTTATGCACGATTTTTGTGCAACTTTGCGCATTTGTATGCAGCGTTTTTGAGGCTTTGTTTTTTGTTTTGTTTTTAATTAGTCAATAGAGAAAACTGTTATCTGTTGCACCACTTGTTACTAGGTATTTCAGCTTTTTTTTTTTCTTTTTTTTTTTTTAGCTTTTCATTAGCTTTTATTTCTTATTTTATTATTATTATTCATTTATTATAATGTTTTTCCGTTAGGGTAAGGGGTTCAGGATCAGTATAGGATAGGGTTAGGATTAGAAGTTGGGGTTTAGGGTTATTATTATTTTATTTATTTTCTATTTTATTCCATTTATTATTATAATACGAATAATAAAAAACTCATAAATAAATGTAAAATACACACATAAATAAAAATCATAAATAAAAAAAATAAATTCAATAAATTAATACCAAGTAACAATAAATCAATAATTAACCCTTGACTGTAACACTTACCCCTTAAAAAAATAAAATATTAATAACTAAACACCCTAACACAAAATAAATTATTATTATTATTTTTTTGTTTTATGTCTTCTTTTATTATTATTCATTTATTATAATGTTTATCCGTTAGGGTAAGGGGTTCGGGATCGGTTTAGGTTAGGGTTAGGATTAGGAGTTGGGTTTAGGGTTATTATTATTTTATTTTTGTATTTTGTTTATTATTATAATACGAATAATAATAAATGAATAAATAAATGTAAAATAAATACACACATAAATAAAAAAAATAAATTCAATAAATTAATACCAAGTAACAATAAATAAATAATTAAACCTTAACTGTAACCCTTACCCCTTAAAATAAAATATTAATAATTAAAACGCCCTAACACAAAATTTATTATTATTAATAATAATAATAATGTTTTTTTGTTGTTGTCTTATTTCTTCTTTTATTATTATTCATTTATTACGTTTTTCCATTAGGGTAAGGGGTTCGGGATCAGTTTAGGTTAGGATTAGGAGTTGGGGGTTAGGGTTATTTATTATTATTTTATTTTTTTTCTATTTTATTTTGTTTATTATAATACGAATAATAATAAATGAATAAATAAATGTAAAATAAATACACACATAAATAAAAATCATAAATAAAAAAAATTCAATAAATTAATACCAAGTAACAATAAATAATTAACCCTTAACTGTAACCCTTACCCGTTAAAAAAATAAAATATTAATAACTAAACACTCTAACCCTAAAACAAAATAAATTATTATTATTATTATTATTAATTTTTTGTTGTTGTTTTATTTCTTCTTTTATTATTATTAATTTATTATAATGTTTTCCCTTTAGGGTAAGGGGTTCGCGATCAGTATAGGTTAGGGTTAAGATTAGGAGTTGGGGTTTAGGGTTATTTATTATTAATTTTATTTATTTTCTATTTTATTCTATTTATTATTATAATGTGAATAATAAAAAAAATGAATAAATAAATGTAAAATAAAATACACACATAAATAAAAATCATAAATAAAAAAAATTAAATAAATAAATTAATACCAAGTAACAATAAATAAATAATTAACCCTTAACTGTAACCCTTACCCCTTAAAAAAATATATTAAATATTAATAACTAAACACCTTAACCCTAACACAAAATAAATTATTATTAATGTTTTTTTTTGTTTTATTTCTTCTTTTTATTTTTCATTTATTATAATGTTTTTCCGATAGGGTAAGGGGTTCGGGATCAGTTTAGGTTAGGGTTAGGATTAGGAGTTGGGTTTAGGGTTATTATTGTTTTATTTATTTTCTATTTTATTTTATTTATTATTATAATACGAATAATAATAAATGAATAAATAAATGTAAAATAAATACACACATAAATAAAAAAAAATTCAATAAATGAATACCAAGTAACAATAAATAAATAATTAACCCTTGACTGTAACCCTTACCCCTTTAAAAAAATAAAATATTAATAACTAAACACCCTAACACAAAATAAATTATAATAATTTTTTTGTTGTTGTTTTATTTATTCTTTATTACTATTCATTTATTGTTTTTCCATTAGGGTAAGGGGTTCGGCATCAGTATAAGTTAGGGTTAGGAGTTGGGGGTTAGGGTTATTTTATTATTATTTTTATTTTTTTTCTATTTTATTCCATTTATTAATATAATACGAATATTGATAAATTAATAAATAAATGTAAAATAAATACACACATAAATAAAAAAATGTTTACAGGTTGCCAGATTAGAGTCACACAGGGGGTCTGGCCCTGGAATTATTTCTCTCGCTCTAACGATCGCCGCGATAACCTCACCTGTGTGGTGCGAACGCCGTTTAAAGGAAGAGGTTAATGTCATTTTAGGTTGTGGTTTTTTGTTTTTTTTTAAAGCTACAGCTTCCTACCCGACATACAGGACAAGAGAAGTAGTACTGTGCAGAGTCCATACATACAGAATAAGAACAGATACTGAGAATTACACCCGACATACAGGACAAGAGAAGTAGTACTGTGCAGAGTCCATACATACAGGAATAAGAACAGATACTGAGAATTACACCCGACATACAGGACAGGAGAAGTAGTACTGTGCAGAGTCCATACATACAGAATAAGAACAGATACCGAGAATTACACCCTCCATACAGGACAAGAGAAGTAGTACTGTGCAGAGTCCATACATACAGGAATAAGAACAGATACCGAGAATTACACCCGACATACAGGACAAGAGAAGTAGTACTGTGCAGAGTCCATACATACAGGAATAAGAACAGATACCGAGAATTACACCCGACATACAGGACAAGAGAAGTGGTACTGTGCAGAGTCCATACATACAGAATAAGAACAGATACCGAGAATTACACCCTCCATACAGGACAAGAGAAGTGGTACTGTGCAGAGTCCATACATACAGAATAAGTACAGATACCGAGAATTACACCCGACATACAGGACAAGAGAAGTAGTACTGTGCAGAGTCCATACATACAGAATAAGAACAGATACTGAGAATTACACCCGACATACAGGACAAGAGAAGTGGTACTGTGCAGAGTCCATACATACAGAATAAGAACAGATACTGAGAATTACACCCGACATACAGGACAAGAGAAGTAGTACTGTGCAGAGTCCATACATACAGAATAAGTACAGATACCGAGAATTACACCCGACATACAGGACAAGAGAAGTAGTACTGTGCAGAGTCCATACATACAGAATAAGTACAGATACCGAGAATTACACCCGACATACAGGACAAGAGAAGTAGTACTGTGCAGAGTCCATACGTACAGAATAAGAACAGATACCGAGAATTACACCCGGCATACAGAACAAGAGAAGTAGTACTGTGCAGAGTCCATACATACAGAATGAGAACAGATACCGAGAATTACACCCGACATACAGGACAAGAGAAGTGGTACTGTGCAGAGTCCATACATACAGAATAAGAACAGATACCGAGAATTACACCCGACATACAGGACAAGAGAAGTAGTACTGTGCAGAGTCCATACATACAGAATAAGAACAGATACTGAGAATTACACCCGACATACAGGACAAGAGAAGTAGTACTGTGCAGAGTCCATACATACAGAATGAGAACAGATACCGAGAATTCAGGTCCTGGTATGGGATTGTTGGGAAATCTCTGGAATGGTCCCTCATCCATAGGACAGGCGGGGCCCCCTGGAGTCGGTTCCTGTGTTTTGCACGCTGTGCCTCGGTCTCCATAGTGACTGACATACCCACCCTGAGCTTATCAGCTCCGGGAATACTCCGCCCCCCCCCCCTACACTGACCACCCCGGTGATGAGATCAACCCTACCCAACTAACTGCTCAGACCGGCCTTTGCTCTACACACAGCTGTTGGTGGATCCCAGAGAGATTGTACAATCAGATTGTACTGTGTGTGTAGGGTCAGTAGTAGGAATGAGATTTGGGTTTCGATCTGAACCAAACCTGACTGCAAAGTCGGTGAGCGGCGAACAAAGTGCCCGTATTTGGCCCCCACTTTCCCCCCCGGTTGATGTTTGTGAACAAAACACCAGCTGGAAGTCTGTCATTTCGCAGCTGCTAAATGACAGATCCCTGCCAGCTTCCTGGATGACATCATTGACCAGTGACAGTCATCACCATATCAGGCCGATGATGTCACTCAGCATCCCCACACAGTTTGTTGACAAATAGTCGCCATTCAAGGATCGGCGACGGGAGTAGCGACCCGTGAAAATCGTTGAGTCGCAGGTTGTTGGGCGTCTTTTATCGTGACTGAAGTGGATCTTCATTGAGGGATAACGTGGGTGGTGTCGGATTTGCATTGTGGCACAGTTTTTTTATTTTATTTTTCACTTTTTTGCCCCAAACATTCACCGGGGGGGGGGGGTTTAGGTCAGAAATGTGGGGCCCCCTTCCAGATTTTGGTAAGTCCAACCAGGTTCTGGAAGCTCCATTTAGAATAAGGGGGCTCACAGATATCCAGCACCCCCCACTAGTTTATTACGTACGGTGTGCATAGTACCACTTTCTACTAATTCCCCAAATTAAGTAAAAAGACACATAAAAAAAAATTAATAAAAAAGACACAAACATAAAAAAGACACACATAAAAAAAAAAAGACACTACTCCTGTGGCAAATGACAGGTCCCCGCCGGCTTTTGTTATGTCAATAAATGGGCTGGGAATCCTGGGTGACCAAATCTAGTGGTGACCATTTTTGGTCAATGACACAACCCAGGACCCTCAGCTGGTTTGTTTACAAACAGAAGCTGGCAGGAATCTGTCATTTAGCAGCAGTAGTTCTACTAAATGGCAGAATAATGTCTCCCCCTGAAAATCCAATGTCAAATACATCATCCAGCATTGTACATTTATGTCAATCACGATGACCTGTTGCCCAACGATGTTCACCTACCAACGTAACAGCCCCACTGCCTGACAGTGTTCACCAGTAAGGACTCCTGTGGCAAATGATAGATCTCTGACGGCTTTTGTATGTTAAAAATGGGCTGGGGATCCTGGGCGACATCACCGACTACATCTGGTCATGACCAATTTTTGGTCAATGACAACAACCAGGATCCTCAGCTGGTTTGTTTACAAACAGAAGCTGGCAGGGATCTGTCATTTAGCAGCAGTAGTGCTAACTGCCACTAAATGATGGAATAATGTCTCCCTATGTAAATCCAATATCAATCACATCACCCAGCGCTGTACATTTACGTCAGTCATGACGGCCCACTGCTCAACCATGTTCACCTACCAACGCAAACAGCCCCATTAACTGATGATGTTCACCCGCCACTACTCCTGTGCCGAATGACAGGTCCCTGCTGGCTTTTGGATGTTAATAAATGGGCTGGGAATCCTGGATGACCAAATTTGGTCATGACCCATTTTTGCTCAGTGACATCACCCAGGAATACCGGTTGGTTTGTGTACAAACAAAAGCTGCTAAATGACAGAATAATGTCTCTCCCTGAAAATCCAATGTCAATTACATCGTCCAGCATTGTACATTTATGTCAATCACGATGACCTGTTGCCCAACGATGTTCACCTACCAACGCAACAGCCCCACTGCCTGACAGTGTTCACCCATCACGACTCCTGTGGCAAATGATAGATTTCCGACAGCTTTTGTATGTCAAAATATAGGCTGGGGATCCTGGGTGACATCACCGAGCAGATCTGGTTGTGACTTTTTTTGGCTAACAACACCCAGGATCCTCAGCTGGTTTGTTTACAAACAGAAGGCGGCAGGAATCTGTCATTAAGCGGCAGTACGACCCACTGCCTGACGGTGTTCACCCACCACGACTCCTGTGGCGAATGACAGGTCCCTGCTGGCTTTTGGATGTCAACAAATGGGGCTGGGAATCCTGGGTGACCAAATTTGGTCATGACCAATTTTTGGTCAGTGACATCACCCAGGAATAACGGTTGGTTTGTGTACAAACAGAAGCTGGCAGGAATCTGTCATTTAGCAGCAGTAGTGCCACTGCTACTAAACGACAGAGTAATGTCTCCCCCTGAAAATCCAATGTCAATTACATCATTCAGCATTGTACATTCATGTCAATCCCAACGGCCTGCTGGCCAACGATGTTCACTCTCAATGCAACGACTCCTGTGGCAAATGACAGATCCCCCGCCAGCTTTTGTATGTCAATAAATGGGGCTGGGAATCCTGATTGACCAAATTTTGACCATTTTTGGTGAATTCCATCACCCAGAATTCTTAGCTGGTTTGTTTACAAACAGAAGCCAGCGGGAATCTGTTATTTTGGCAGCTACTTCCACCAAATGACAGATCCCTGCCCGCTGTTTTTCAAACAAACAATGTAACTTTTCAAAGGGGAACATCGTGCTGCAGGTGCAACTTCCTGTGTGTTGTGCACTTATTTTTCCTCCATGGGGGTTCGGCGCTATGTGCGGAGAACGTGCCGCGCCCCGGTTTTCGCCCATCACTAGCGGTCAGCTCTGTCTTCCATCACACAAGATGTGGAAGTCTCACTGAAGTGATAATGGCGGGGAGGTAAGTGGGGGGTTAGTGGCCGCCGTGTACCCCGAAGTCTGAGTTCTTCCGCTCGGGTTCTCTCTTCTGTGATTAATTCCATCATGGCGGCCCGACAAGCGCCGATCCCATAATAACAAACCATCTGGAGAACTTCCCATCCACCGAGCTGCCAAGATCTCCGAGAACAAATGTGTCAGCAGAACACCAACTTCCAGCCAACGAGAGGAGATGTGTGATGCAACCCGGCAACTGCAGTCAGTATGTCGGTGTGTGTACTGCATGCAGTCAGTATGTCCCTCTGTGTACTGCATGCAGTCAGTATGTCCCTCTGTGTACTGCATGCACCAGACTCAGGGCTTCGGGATGTCTACACAAGGGAGGCCTCCACAGCTTAATACCATATATAGAATACGTTAAATGCGCATGCAATGCTTGAAGTGAAGTACTTGAAATGAATGGTCTGCCTGAAAGGGTCTTCTGAAGCCCACTGTTCAGGTCCTACAAGAGAGTTTTCGCCTTTTTTGGGGTCCGCTACGTGTTGGGATGCAGGATGAGTTTTGTTTTTTTTTGGTGGCTGAACTCGATGGACGGGGGTCTTTGTTCATCCTTTGCATTATCTCCTCACTTTCCCCCCCAATGTCTTTCGGCAGTGTTGGAGGATCATCAGAGATTTGAGGACTGAAGGGTCAACACAATCTCCGCACACAATGGCCAGATAGTCTTGTTTGAAGAAGCAGACAGCTATCTCTTGGTTATCAGTGGTGTTTCCTCCATGGGAAGCCTTGAGAAAGGCTGGATGAGGTCTACAGACAGCGGAGAGAGAGGTCACCGTACCTTGCTGCCCTCTCTCGGAGTATCCAGGAAGACAGCTGTGTTTGTATACAGAGATTTTCCAGGTTATCTCCCAAAATGCTATCTAATGAAGACAGGGAACATCAGCGGGGCCCCGTGGGAACCTCCCGCATTTCCGCAGAACCTCTGTTATTCCCAGACTGGGAGGCATCCTTACTATGTCCATCCATGGCCACGGCAGGAAACAAAAATGCGAACTAGGTGCAGGTGACCTCTTTGTAATGGAAACATTGATGTAACTACAAAAAGGCGTATTTTTTTCCACTGCCGCAGAAAACCCGTGTGCACTAAAGCTATCCAACCACGACAAGGAGAGAACCTCCAAAAATGGAGGCCTTCCAACTAGGAAGATGATATCAGGCCAAGGGGTGCGTTTGGAATTGTTGGCTCAGTTTACACAATGGCAAACCTGTGTGCATTAAAAATATCCAACCGCAACAAGAAAAGAACCTATAAAGATGGGGGCCATCCAATGGGAAGATAACACAAGGCCAAGAACTGAGATGGGAACTGTTGGCTCTGTTTACAAAATAGCTAGGGTGCGTTCGTAACTGCTGGCTCAGTTTACAAAATGGCGAATCTGTGTGCACTAAAAAATATCCAACTGCAACAAAGGGGAGAACCTCCAAAGATGGAGGCCATCCAACTGGGAAGATGTTACTGGGCCAAGGGATGAGTTTGGAATTGTTGGCTCAGTTTACAAAATAGCTAACCTATGTGCATTAAAAATCTCCAACCACAACAAGAAAAGAACTTCTAAAGATGGGGGCCATCCAATGGGAAGATAACACAAGGCCAAAAAATTAGATGGGAACTGTTGGCTCTGTTTACAAAATAGCTAACCTATGTACATTAAAAATATCCAACCGCAACAAGAAGAGAACCTATAAAGATGGAGGCTATCCAATAGGAAGATAATACACAGCCAAAAGACATATTCGGAACCACAGGCTTGGTTTACAAAATGGTGAACCCATATATGCTAAAAATATCCAACCGCAACAAGGACAGTACCTCCAAAGATGGAGGCCATTCAATGGGAAGATGACACAAGGCCAAGGAACATGTTTGTAACTACTGGCTCAGTTTACAAAAATGGCAAACCCATGTGTACTAAAAAAATCCAATCACAACAAGGAGAGAACCTCCAAAGATGGAGGCTATCCAACTGGAAATATGATACAAGGCCAAAAGATGCGTTTGGAACCTCTGGTTCAGTTTATAAAATGGAGAACCCATGTGCTCTAAAAAAATCCCACCACAAGGAGAGAACCTCCAAAGATGGAGGCCATTCAATAAGATCAATAAGAAGATGTTACATAGCCAAAAGACATATTTGGAACCACTGGCTAGGTTTACAAAATGGTGAACCCATGTGTGCTAAAAATATCCAACCTCAACAAGGACAGAACCTCCAAAGATGGAGGCCATTCAATCAGAAGATGATACAAGGCCAAAAGACATATTTGGAACCACTGGCTTGGTTTACAAAATGGTGAACCCATGTGTGCTAAAAATATCAAACTGCAACAAGGACAGAACCTCCAAAGATGGATGCCACCCAATGGGAAGATGACACAAGGCCAAGGAACACGTTTGTAACCGCTGGCTCAGTTTCCAAAATGGCAAACCCCTGTGTGCTAAAAATATCCAACCACAACAAGGAGAGAACCTCCAAAGATGGAGGCAGCCAAAAGACATATACACAGCCAAAAGACATATTTGGAACCACTGGCTTGGTTTACAAAATGGTGAACCCATGCATTGCCGCACAATGAGGCGGCCATAACAGTTGGAGGCAGCAAGGTCACTTGGGGTGGGGGTGGGGTGATTTTATATGGAACGTGCAGCCGACATTAGCAGTGGAGGTGTTGTGCTGTTTGCAAGTCACTTTTAATACCTGTAAGCGCGCTCCAATTACACGGCGGCTCTAATTACACTTCTCACTGCCCGGACCTGTACTGTCAGCTCCAACCAACGCCTCGCCTCCTCCAATAATATCGCCCCAGGAGACAGCAGATTCCAATGGTTTACATATCCTTCAAAAAGTATTTTGCCTTGCCTGGTTCCTCCTCATCATCATCTATGATAGGAGGTGTTCTGTAGTCATAACACACTGTCTCTCCTGGGGTGACAACACTGCTCCTCCATAGATACAGGATTAGGGAGTCAGCTTTGTCACCCTGGGACGGGAAGTGTGTTACTGGCAGCTGTGTACGACTATAGAATACCGCCTATCTGTGTAGAGGAGAGGGGGAAGTGTTCTGTAGTCATAACACATTTCCCAACCTAGGGTGCCAACGCTGCTCCTCCGTAGATACAGGATAGGGAGTGAGCGTTGTCACCCTAGGACAGGAAGTGTGTATGACTATAGAACACCTCCTATCTATGTATGGGAGATGAGGAGAGGGAGAGGGGTTCTATAGTCATTACACACTTCCTGTCCCGAGTGACAACACTTCTCCTCTATAGTTACAGGATAGGAAGTGAGCGTTGTCCCACACACCTGCCAGTAACACACTTCCTGTCCCAGGGTGACAACGCTGACTCCCTGTCCTGTATCTATGGAGGAGCAGCGTTGTCACTCAGAACAGGAAGTGTGTAATGACTTCAGAACACCTCCCCCTCTCCTCAACTCTCTCTGCTGCCATAAAATGCGCTGCAATCGCGGTAAACGGAATCGCGGAAAACGGAATCGCGCGAAGCTTCTCGCCCCGAAAAGAAGCTCCTGATCCTTTTTCAGGGCGAGAATGCAGGCCTTACATAGATAGGAGGCGTTCTGTAGATCACAGACGATAGCTGGGAAAGCTGATAACATTGTTGCAAAATTTCAGATCAGTGCGCAGGAAGTGACAAGGGACTCTGGATTGCTGGGAGGATCAATAAGGGTTTTTCTGTACTTGTACAAAAGAGGTCTTTACAAAGTTTACAAAAAAGTTTCATAAGATACATGAGCATGAGGAAAGGTTCAGGGGATTCGGTTTAGACCTTCGGATGTGGGGTGGACTCTAAACCTTGGCCAAACACTAGGGGTGGTCTTTCCTCAGCCCTGAGGACATGGATGTGGGGTGGACTCTAAACCTTGGCCAAAAGCTAGGGGTGGTCTTTCCTCAGCCCCGAGGATACCGATGTGGGGTGGACCCTAAACCTTGGCCAAAATCTAGGGGTGGTCTTTTCTCAGCCCTGAGGATACGAATGTGAGGTGGACTCTAAACCTTGACCAATCAACTCGGGGGGGGGGTGCTCCTTCCTCATCCCTGAGGATACAGATGTGGGGTGGACTCTAAACATTGACCAATCAACCCGGGGGTTGTTCCTTCCTCAGCCCTGAGGATACAGATGTGGGGTGGACTCTAAACATTGACCAATCAAACCGGGGGGTGCTCCTTCCTCATCCCTGAGGATACAGATGTGGGGTGGACTCTAAACATTGACCAATCAACCCGGGGGTTGTTCCTTCCTCAGCCCTGAGGATATGGATGTGGGGTGGATTCTAAACCTTGGCCAAAATCTAGGGGTGTACTTTCCTCAGCCCTGAAAATACGAATGTGGGGTGGACTCTAAACCTTGACCAATCAACCCAGGGGGGGGGGGGGGTTCCCTTCCTCAGCCCTGAGGATACAGATGTGGGGCGGACGCTAAACCTTGGCCAAACACTAGGGGTGTTCTTTCCTCAGCCCTGAAGATGTGGGCCAGCCAGACTCAAAACCTTGGCCATGGTGGGAAGTCATGGTGTATCATCAATGCCGACTGTCCCAGGATAGTCCTGCAAGTCCCACAGAGCTCAGGCCACGGTCTGATAACTGTCAGATCCTGGGAACAATTAGAAGCGGCAGTTGGTTTCCATGGTTGGGTTTATTGAGGAGGTACAAGCAGACGACATGATGAGCCAATAAAAGAGTTCAACTATCATTTTGGTGAGGATTTTGATAGGAGGAGACAAGATGGCCGACCCTTTACAGTTCCAAAATTTGACCCAAATTAGCAGTGATGGGAGTAAGTCACAGATGTGCAAGTCACAAGCAAGTCTCAAGTCTTAACCTTCAAGTCACAAGCAAGTCCCAAGTTACTATGGCGAAAAGCAAGCAAGTCAAGTCGAGTCCCTGCTAGAAGTCAAGCAAGTCAAGTCAAGTCATTTATTTTGGTCAAGTCACAAATTAAGTCAAAATAATGATCTACCTCAAAGCCGGGACTTGGGGGGAGCTTTCTTTTGTGGGGGGGGGGGGGGGGGCGGCTTTTGCCTAGGCCAAGACACAGCACTGGTGGTGCCAAGTCATTGCAAGTCAAATAGACCAAGTCAAAGTCAAGTCGCAAGTCATTAGTGACAAGTCAAAGTCAAGTCGAGTCATTTATTTAATTTTGTCCACCAAGTCGCAAGTCCTCAAACAGGTGACTCGAGTCTGACTCAAGTCAAGTCATGTGACTCGAGTCCCCTACCTCTGCAAATTAGTTTTCAGACATAAGAATCAGGCCTCTTACACACGTGGTGGGCTCCGTTGGGAGTCCCCCTTCTCAGCAGGGAATCTGTCCGCTGATCCTCGCTGAGCAAGCAGAAGGGCTAGTCCAGTGATGGCGAACCTTGGCACCCCAGATGTTTTGGAACTACATTTTCCATGATGCTCATGCACTCTGCAGTGTACTTGAGCATTATGGGAAATGTAGTTCTAAAACATCTGGGGTGCCAAGGTTCGCCATCACTGGGCTAGTCCATGTCCACTCATGCAGAGCAGGCACAGCCAGCTCTCCTCTATGGGCGGTCGGAAGTAAATGGACTGCCTGACTGACATTCCCCCAGCTGCCATCCGATCTGCCAGATGGATGGGGCAGGTGTAAACGGACACATGCGATTACACCTGCCGCTCCATAAAGGAGATTGGAGGGCCTGAAAAACTGACAGGCGGACCGAATCGGTCCGCTAGTGTGAAAGGGGCCTTAGAAATACATTATATTACCAAAAGTATTGGGACGCCTGCCTTTACACACACATGAACTTTAATGGCATCCCAGTCTCGGTCCGTAGGGTTCAGTATTGAGTTGGCCCACCCACAGCTTCAACTCTTCTGGGAAGGCCGTCCACAAGGTTTAGGAGTGTGTCTATGGGAATGTTTGACCATTCTTCCAGAAACGCATTTGTGAGGTCAGACACTGATGTTGGATGAGAAGGCCTGGCTCGCAGTCGCCACTCTAAATAATACCAAAAGTGTTCTATCGGGTTGAGGTCAGGACTCACCCCAAATTCGCTCATCGATGTCTTTTTGGACCTTGCTTTGTGCACTGGTGCGCAGTCATGTTGGAACAGGAAGGGGCCATCCCCAAACTGTTCCCACAAAGTTGGGAGCATGAAATTGTCCAAAATGTCTTGGTATGCTGACGCCTAAAGAGTTCTCTTCACTGGAACTAATGGGTGAATCCTAACCCCAGAAAAACAACCTCATACCATAATCCCCCCCTCCACCAAATGTTTTGGGCCAGTGCGGTGAAGGAAACTCTTAAGGCATCAGCATAGCAAGACATTTTGGACAATTTCATGCTTCCAACTTTCCGACCGCCCACACAACACCCATGCTGGCTGACTGAAGCACCTCCATTTGTTGTGATGGTGGGGTAGCCAGCGACAGACCGCCCACACCGAGGGGCAAACCTAACATGTACAGGCTGTTGCCCCACTATGACAGGAGGTCATTAACTCATCGCTATCACCACATAGCCCAGTCCGGCCTGCATTACTAGTCTGGCCCAATAAGGCACAATACGCCCAAGAATGGACTTCAAAGAGGACCTGTACCATGGAGGCTGTGCCAAAAAAGGCAGGCTGAGGGCAAAGGACTAGTGACCAGTATTGGATGTAGTCCCCCTGCTGATCTTTTTCTTATTACTGGCTTATCTCTGCATGGTGTCTTTGAGTGCAGGTGGCCAGCATGCTAGAGGCAGGGCTGTGCTTCCTCATGTCAGAGCTTCTCCCCCTGGTGATGGGTGATCTGATGACTGGTGAGGTAATGATAGACGTGGAGGAAGCACAGATCTCCAGAATATATGACACAGACACAGGGAGATCCTTGCACCTGCAGGTACAGCTTCCTCTCCAGCAAGGAGAACAGTGGGCAGCACAGTAGTGACCTCACCATCTTTGGAGGACTCTATACAGAAGACGTCATGAGATGCTTGGACAATAAATGGAAGCCCTATCATTGGAGGACTCCATACAGAAGATGTCATGGGATGATTGGACGGTGAATGCACGCCCCATCATTGGAGGACTCTATACAGAAGATCCTATAGGATGATTGGACAGTGAATGTGCACCCCATGATTGGAGGACTCTATAAAATGTCATGAGATGATTGGATGGTGAATGGAAGCCCCATCAATGGAGGACTCTATACAGAAGACGTCATGGGATGATTGGACAATGAACCGAAGCCCCATCATTGAAGGACTCTGTACAGAAGATGTCATAAGATGATTGAACGGTGAATGTATGCCCCATCATTGGAGGACTCTATACAGAAGATGTCATGAGATGATTGGATGGTAAATGCAAGCCCCATCATTGGAGCACTCTATACAGAAGAAGTCTCGAAATTATTGGACAGTGAATGGAAGCCCCATCATTGGAAGACTCTATATAGAAGACAACATAGGATGATTGGACAATGAATTCACACCCCATCTTTGGAGGACTCTATACAAAAGAAGTCATGGGATGATTGGATGGTGAATGCACGCCCCATCATTGGAGGACTCTATGCAGAAAAAGTCATGGGATGATTGGATGGTGAATGCACGCCCCATCATTGGAGCTTTCTATACAGAAGAAGTCATGAAATTATTGGACAGTGAATGGAAACCCCATCATTGGAGGACCCTATATAGAAGACATCATAGGATGATTGGACAATGAATGCACACCCCATCTTTGGAGGACTCTATACAGAAGAAGTCGTGGGATGATTGGATGGTGAATGGATGCCCCATCATTGGAGGACTCTATGCAGAAAAAGTCATAGTATGATTGAACGGTATATGGAAGCCTCATCATTGGAGGACTCCATGCAGAAGAAGCCATGAGATGATTGGACTGTGAATGGAATCCCCATCATTGGAGAACTCTATACTTTTAGATCAGGACATCCTCCATGTGTGGTGGGAAGGGTTCCTCTTATCTGGCTCCTTAATCTACTAATTGGTCAATTATTCTAAGCCGGTCATTTCAGACTCTACAACCACCAATTTCCTAAATACCAGGCCTGACCGTCTTCCTTCACTGAGTTTACTGTTCAGGAAATACACTCAGCTGCCATATTACGGGGCGAAGCCTTTATAATAACCGGCCATCCCGAAATAAAATGTGAAAGGGTCCACTAATTCAGTACACAGAGGGCAGACCAGGAGATAAGTGACAGACAAATAGCTTCAAGCTATTAAGTTATTTTCCATAGGAAGCTTTCATATTAGGCTGAGACAAGAGAAGTGCACCTCCTCCACCCCAAACTCGCTCATCCGGGTCTTTATGGACCTTGTTTTGTGCACTGGCCCAAATCATTTGGTGGAGGGGGGATTCTGATGTGGAGTTGTTTTTCAGGGGTTGGGTTTGGCTCCTTAGTTCCAATGAAGGGAACTCTTAAGGCGTCAGCATACCAAGATATTTTGGACAATTTCATGCTTCCAACTTTGTGGGAACAGTTTGGGGATGGCCCCTTCCTGTTCCAACATGACTGCCCACCAGTGCACAAAGCAAGGTCCATAAAGACATGGATGAGCGAGTTTGAGGTGGAGGAACTTGACCTCAACCCGATAGAACACCTTTGGGTTGAATTCAAACAGACTGCAAGCCAGGCCTTCTCATCCAACATCAGTGCCTGACCTCACAAATGTTCTTCTGGAAGAATGGTCAAACATCCCCATAGACACACTCCTAAACCTTGTGGACAGCCTTCCCAGTAGAGTTGAAGCTGTTATAGCTGCAAAGGGTGGGCCAACCCAATATTGAACCCTACAGACTGGGATGCCATTAAAGTTCATGTGTGCGTAAAGGCAGGTGTCCCAATACTTTTGGTAATATTGTGTGTTTTTCATGCTGAGTAAACTTCCAGGTATTTACTGCCCCTCACAGAGATCACAGGACTCCCCCTGACAATGCCTTCCACTGCTTCTGTCTCCAGCAGGAGGGCGCCATCTTTCTTTAGGCATCATCTAGGGTCACCATCTACTTCCTGATATGAGAATCAGGCTCAGAGATGCCACAATCATGTAAATCCCGGGGTCTGTGCGGTTCTTGGCTGTGTTTACAAATGTCTGACACAGAACAGCCCCAGCTGCAGCCTCTTACCTTGTACAAAGTTAAATTTAGAGTCTGAGTGATACTGGGGGAAGAAGAGACTGGAGAAATGCTTCCTTCTGAGTGCAGCAGACTGATCACTGGCAAAAGGGCAGACTAAGAAAATGTTTCCTCCTGCCTGCAGCAGACTGATCACTGGAGAAGGGGAGACTGAGGAAATTCTTCATCCTGCCTGCAGCAGACTGATCACTGGGGGGGGTGAGAATAAGGAAATGCTTCCCCCTGTCTGCAGCAGACTGATCACTGGGGGGAATGGGAGACTGAGCAAATGCTTCCTCCAGCCTGCAGCAGACTGATCACTGGGGGAGGGAAGAATGAAGAAATGCTTGCTTCTGCCTGCAGCAGACTGATCACTGGGGGGGAGAGGAGACTGAGGAAATGCTTCATCCTGCCTGCAGCAGACTGATCGCTGGGGTGGAGGGGGGGCTGAGGCAATGTTTCCTCCTGCCTGCAGCAGACTGATCGCTGGGGAAGGGGAGACTGAGGAAATGCTTCCTCCTGCCTGCAGCAGACTGATCACTGGGGGAGAGGAGACTGAGGAAATGCTTCATCCTGCCTGCAGCAGACTGATCACTGGGGTGGAGGGGGGGCTGAGGCAATGTTTCCTCCTGCCTGCAGCAGACTGATCGCTGGGGGAGAGGAGAATGGGGAAATGCTTCCTCCTGCCTGCAGCAGACTGATCAATGGGAAGAGGGGATAGGGAAATGCTTCCTCGTGCCTGCAGCAGACTGATGACATATATTATGAGTGTATGGAGCCTGCTGGTAGCAAGGGCCGCTGCCTTGGCTTATCAGCTTCCAATGGGCTCATTAGCAGATATCAGTGCGTTGTCAGAGATTGACCGCGCCACTTATCAGTGAAGAGGCGGCCCCACGCCCTGCGATCAAACACTCCAGTGGAGTGCAGCTCCCGGCTTCTCTTAATGATTAAACCTCTCTTCCTCCTCCTCCGACAACCAAGAATCGAGACCACTTCAGTGGCGCCCAGCGGAGGGGACGCCATGGCGCTCGCCCCCCCCCCCCCCCTGTCTGAAAATATCTGTCCTTTACCTGGGGCCCTCCCGGGGCCCTTCCTCCTATCCACACCTCCCAGCCACCAGGACACGGTGAACTTCCAGGATCAGCTGGAAGGGCGTGTGAACCATGAATCAGCTCAATCAACTTTAACGACTGCCACATCAGAGTGACAAAGTTGACGAGGTAGAAAAAAAAAAAAAAAAAAAAGATGCATGTCCTTCGGGATCTCACCAGGTCGAGAACTTCTGGTTCAAAGGAGGAAAATGATCACCATACCAAGGGGGGAGGCCTGTGCCCAAGCAAATAATCCTGACCACAATATACACCGCTCCTAAAGCGCCCCATGCCCATTGAAAGCCTTGAAGCGGCCCTTTGCCAGCGCCTTTTAACCCTAATTTTTGGTTGTATTTAATCACCACCGGGGTTTTTTTATTTATTTGTTTTTTTATTATTTTTAAATAAACTAACAAAAGCCAACATTTTTTGGTGTTTTTCTTCAAATCTGTTATTAAACTTTGCAAATAAATCATCTTTCTTTATAAATTTAAGCGAAAATGTATTTTTCTCCATTTCTCTGGTGAAAATAACCCAAATCTGTGTATATTATTTAGTCTGTAGGAAAGTTATTAGAATCCACAAACTATGGGATAGATATCTGAAAATCGATCAATCCTGATGTACCGACAGACTCTCATCTTATTTCTTGAGGCTCAAAAATACCAGGACAGTACAAATTACCCCCCCCCCCCCCCCCACAAAATTAGGTATTTAGTAAGAGGCATGGCCAAGTTTGTTTTTTAAGTTGTAATTTTTTGTCACAATTTTTTGGAAAATTAAGAAAAAAAATAATAGTTTCTTCACATTTTTTTTACCTACAGTCACCAGTGTAGTACAGCGTCATCGTATAACTGGTGCGGCGGTGATCAGGGACACAGACTGGTGTCAGTATGTTAAAAAAAAAAAAAAAGAATAATTTTTTTTCAATTTTTTAAAATATTTTTTTCTTTTATTTTATTTATTTATTTATTTATACATACGGTCACCAGTGCAGTACAGCGTCATCATATAACTGGTGCAGACGGTGATCAGGGACACTGACTGGTGTCAGTATGTCTACAGCATACAACTGTACAAGGGCCGTGTTTGCCCACCAGTTGTCCTGTGCATCTCCATGCAGGCAAATTGGGTAGCACCAGTGCCTGGAGTCCAGTGCTGTCTTTTCCTACCACTGCAGGTCCTCTGTGCCACCATCTTGGATAAGGGAGCCGGCTGTGGCTTCTTGAGGAACCACAGCCCGCTCCCAGCTGTATATTAGTGATGCTCTGTGAATGGTTCTGTAGCCTCCTGGGACATGTGACTTGGTTTTGTATGAGGAACCACAGCACGATCCCAGTTGTATATTAGTAATGTTCTGTTAATGGTTCTGTAGCCTCCCGGGACATGTGACTTGGTTTTGGTTGAGGAACCACATCCGGCTCCCAGCTGCATATGTGAGATGCTCTGTGACTGGTTCTGTAGCCTCCTAGGACATGTGACTTGGTTTTGGTTGAGGAACCACAGCTGGCTCCCAGCTGCATATGTGAGATGCTCTGTGAATGGTTCTGCAGCCTCCCGGGACATGTGACTTGGTTTTAGCTGAGGAACCACAGCCAGCTCCCAGCTTCATATGCACAATGTTCTGTTCATGGTTCTGTAGCCTCCTGGGACATGTGACTTGGTTTTGGCTGAGGAACCACAGCCCGCTCCCAGCTGCATATGTGAGATGCTCTGTGACTGGTTCTGTAGCCTCCTGGGACATGTAACTTGGTTTTGGCTGAGGAACCACAGCCCGCTCCCAGCTGCATATGTGAGATGCTCTGTGACTGGTTCTGCAGCCTCCTGGGACATGTGACTTGGTTTTGGCTGAGGGACCACAGCTGGCTCCCAGCTGTATATTAGTAATGCTCTGTGAATGGTTCTGCAGCCTCCCGGGACATGTGACTTGGTTTTAGCTGAGGAACCACAGCCAGCTCCCAGCTTCATATGCACAATGTTCTGTTCATTGTTCTGTAGCCTCCTGGGACATATGACTTGGTTTTGGCTGAGGAATCACAGCCCGCTCCCAGCTGCATATGTGAGATGCTCTGTGACTGGTTCTGCAGCCTCCTGGGACATGTGACTTGGTTTTGGCTGAGGGACCACAGCTGGCTCCCAGCTGTATATTAGTAATGCTCTGTGAATGGTTCTTTAGCCTCCCGGGACATGTGACTTGGTTTTGGCTGAGGAACCACAGCTAGGTCCCAGCTTCATATGCACAATGCTCTGTGAATGGTTCTGCAGCCTCCCGGGACATGTGACTTGGTTTTGGCTAAAGAATCACAGCCAGGTCCCAGCTGCATATGTGAGATGCTCTGTGAATGGTTCTGCAGCCTCCTGGGATATGTGACTCGGTTTTGTCTAAAGAACCACAGCCAGGTCTCAGCTGCATATGTGAGATGCTCTGTGACTGGTTCTGCAGCCTCCCGGGACATGTGACTTGGTTTTGGCTGAGGAACCACAGCCCCCTCCCAGCTGCATATGCGAGATGCTCTGTGAATAGTTCTGCAGCCTCCCGGGATATGTGACTTGGTTTTGGCTGAGGGACCACAGCTAGCTCCCAGCTGTATATTAGTAATGCTCTGTGAATGGTTCTGCAGCCTCCTGGGACATGTGTCTTGGTTTTGGCTGAGGAACCACAGCCCGCTCCCAGCTGCATATGTGTGATGCTCTGTGAATGGTTCTGCAGCCTTCCGGGACATGTGACTCGGTTTTGGCTGAGGCCCGTCAGCCCTTCCCAACGTCTTCCTTCTGCACCGCCTGGAATGCACACACAGCTCACATTTATGAGGTGTTTGCAGAGACATTGGTAATTGTTTGTCCAAACCGAGTGCCAACTGAGAGCGTATGAGGACCTGAAGGACCGGATCTGGGGAGAAGGATGGCAGAGGGAACCTGTCCCTCACAGTGCAATCCTCCGAGAAAAACTTCATATATGAGGTACAATATAGGGCCAATATGAAATAAAAACTTGTATGTTACATAAACCTCCATGTCATTTAAATATGACCTTCAACCAAGCACAGAGCTATATACACATGAGAACATCTATATATATATAAACAGGAGAAGACAAATATATATGACACCAGACATAGTCTAGAAAGGTGGACAGTACCAGCAGGCACAAAGCCATCTATGCATGAAAACTAGGCGTGTTCCCAAAAACACCGACCAAATAATCAAAATACAAGAGGGTACAGCACAGTGAGCATAAATTATTGTCCCAACAGGGATTACAGCAACTTCAGGCACCCCTGCCCTCTATGAATTACTAAGCTGCACTATACAGTAGAAATGGAGATATGGGGGTTAAGGTCCTAAATGGCTTCCGTATATAGAAAACATGAGATACTACAGAGGTGTGACAATTTATTAACTATTACATATAGCACACTTTTGTATATTAAAATGGGGATTCTTAGTTTGCATGTATTGCAATACATGTTCAAGTTGGCCAACAGCGTCAAAGTGATCCCTCTCTGGCCAACTGCGTCAAAGTGATCCCTCTCTGGCCAACTGCGTCAAAGAGATCCCTCTCTGGCCAACTGCGTCAAAGTGATCCCTCTCTGGCCAACTGCGTCAAAGTGATCCCTCCCTGGCCAACTGCGTCAAAGTGATCCCTCTCTGGCCAACTGCATCAAAGTTATTTCCCTCTGGCCTTGTGTATCAAAGTGATCCCTCTCTGGCCTTGTGTATCAAAGTTATCTCCCTCTGGCCTTGATCAAAGTGATCTCTCTCTGGCCTTGTGTATCAAAGTGATCCCTCTCTGGCCAACTGCGTCAAAGTGACCTCTCTCTGGCCAACTGCGTCAAAGTGATCCCTCTCTGGCCAACTGCGTCAAAGTGATCCCTCTCTGGCCAACTGCATTAAAGTGATCCCTCTCTGGCCAACTGCATCAAAGTGATCCCTCTCCGGCCAACTGCGTCAAAGTGACCTCTCTCTGGCCAACTGCATCAAAGTGACATCTCTCCGGCCAACTGCATCAAAGTGATCCCTCTCTGGCCAACTGCATCAAAGTGATCCCTCTCTGGCCAACTGAGTCAAAGTGATCCCTCTCTGGCCAACTGCATTAAAGTGATCCCTCTCTGGCCAACTGCATCAAAGTGATCCCTCTCTGGCCAACTGCATCAAAGTGATCCCTTTCTAGCCAACTGCGTCAAAGTGATCCCTCTCCGGCCAACTGCCTCAAAGTGATCCCTCTCTGGCCAACTGCGTCAAAGTGATCCCTCTCTGGCCAACTGCATCAAAGTTATTTCCCTCTGGCCTTGTGTATCAAAGTGATCCCTCTCTGGCCTTGTGTATCAAAGTTATCTCCCTCTGGCCTTGATCAAACTGATCTCTCTCTGGCCTTGTGTATCAAAGTGATCCCTCTCTGGCCAACTGCATCAAAGTGATTTCTCTCTGGCCTTGTGTATCAAAGTGATCCCTTTCTGGCCAACTGCGTCAAAGTGATCCCTCTCTGGCCAACTACGTCAAAGGGATCCCTCTCTGGCCAACTGCATCAAAAGGATCCCTCTCTGGCCAACTGCATCAAAAGGATCCCTCTCTGACCAACAGCATCAAAGTGATCCCTCTCTGGCCAACTGCGTCAAAGTGATCCCTCTCTGGCCAACTGCGTCAAAGTGGTCCCTCTCTGGCCAACTGCGTCAAAGTGGTCCCTCTCTGGCCAACTGCGTCAAAGTGATCCCTCTCTGGCCAACTGCGTCAAAGTGATCCCTCTCTGGCCTTGTGTATCAAAGGGATCCCTCTCTGGCCAACTGCATCAAAGGGATCCCTCTCTGGCCAACTGCATCAAAGGGATCCCTCTCTGGCCAACTGCATCAAAGGGATCCCTCTCTGGCCAACTGCATCAAAGGGATCCCTCTCTGGCCAACTGCATCAAAGGGATCCCTCTCTGGCCAACTGCATCAAAGGGATCCCTCTCTGGCCAACTGCATCAAAGGGATCCCTCTCTAGCCAACTGCATCAACGGGATCCCTCTCTGGCCAACTGCATCAAAGTAAACTGCGTCAAAAAATTGCCCAGAAAAGGATCACTTTAACATAGTTGGCCAGAGAGGGGATCACTTTTACGCAGTTGGTCAGACAGGGATCACTTTGATGCAGTTGGCTAGAGGGGGATCAGTTTGACTAAGTCTGCCAGAGAGTGATCACTTTCACACACAAGATCAGAGAGGGATCACTTTCACACTGTTAGCTAGAGAGGGCTCACTTTGACACAGTTGGCCAGAGAGGGATCACTTTGACGCAGTTGGCCAGAGAGGGATCACTTTGACGCAGTTGGCCAGAGAGGGATCACTTTGATGCATTTGGCCACAGAGGGATTACTGGATTACTTTGACACAGCTGGCCACAGAGGGATCACTTTGACGCAGTTGGCCACAGAGGGATCACTTTGATACACAAGGCCAGAGTGGGATCACTTTGATACACAAGGCCAGAGTGGGATCACTTTGATACACAAAACCAGCGAGGGATCACTTTGATACACAAGGCCAGAGTGGGATCACTTTGATACACAAGACCAAAGAGGGATCACTTTGACACTGTTAGCTAGGGAGGAATCACTTTGATGCAGTTGGCCAGAGTGGGATGACTTTCACGTGGTTGGCCAGAGAGGGATCACTTTGACACAGTTGGCCAGGGTGAGATGACTTTGATGCGGTTGTCCAGAGAGGGATCACTTTGATGAAGTTGGCTAGAGAGGGATCATTTTGATGCACAAGACCAGAGAGGGATCACTTTGATGCACTTGGCCAGAGAGAGATTACTTTGATGCACTTGGCCAGAGAGAGATTACTTTGATGCACTTGGCCAGAGAGGTATCACTTTGATGAAGTTGGCCAGAGAGGAATCACTTTGACGTAGTTGGCCAGAGTGGGATGACTTTGATGCGGTTGTCCAGAGAGGAATCACTTTGACACAGTTGGCCAGAAAGGAATCATTTTACTGCAGTTGGCCAGAGAGGGATCACTTTGATACACAAGACCAAAGAGGGATCACTTTGACACTGTTAGCTAGGGAGGAATCACTTTGATGCAGTTGGCCAGAGTGGGATGACTTTCACGTGGTTGGCCAGAGAGGGATCACTTTGACACAGTTGGCCAGGGTGAGATGACTTTGATGCGGTTGTCCAGAGAGGGATCACTTTGATGAAGTTGGCTAGAGAGGGATCATTTTGATGCACAAGACCAGAGAGGGATCACTTTGATGCACTTGGCCAGAGAGGGATTACTTTGATGCACTTGGCCAGAGAGGTATCACTTTGATGAAGTTGGCCAGAGAGGAATCACTTTGACGTAGTTGGCCAGAGTGGGATGACTTTGATGCGGTTGTCCAGAGAGGAATCACTTTGACACAGTTGGCCAGAAAGGAATCATTTTACTGCAGTTGGCCAGAGAGGGATCACTTTGATACACAAGACCAAAGAGGGATCACTTTGACACTGTTAGCTAGGGAGGAATCACTTTGATGCAGTTGGCCAGAGTGGGATGACTTTCACGTGGTTGGCCAGAGAGGGATCACTTTGACACAGTTGGCCAGGGTGAGATGACTTTGATGCGGTTGTCCAGAGAGGTATCACTTTGATGAAGTTGGCTAGAGAGGGATCATTTTGATGCACAAGACCAGAGAGGGATCACTTTGATTCACTTGGCCAGAGAGGGATCACTTTGATGCACTTGGCCAGACAGGGATCACTTTGATGCACTTGGCCAGAGAGGGATCACTTTGATGCACTTGGCCAGAGAGGAATCACTTTGACGTAGTTGGCCAGAGTGGGATGACTTTGACGCGGTTGTCCAGAGAGGGATCACTTTGATGCAGTTGGCCAGAAAGGAATCATTTTACTGCAGTTGGCCAGAGAGGGATCACTTTGATGAAGTTGGCCAGAGAGGAATCACTTTGACGTAGTTGGCCAGAGTGGGATGACTTTGACGCGGTTGTCCAGAGAGGGATCACTTCGATGCAGTTGGCCAGAAAGGAATCATTTTACTGCAGTTGGCCAGAGAGGGATCACTGTGACGCGGTTGGCCAGAGGCCGGCTGGCTGAGCCTTGCAGTCCCGTTTCTAATAACAGTGTGACAATGGAATGTATCCATTAAGTTCTAATCCACCTGCTAGTGACCCGGAACAATATGATTAAGCGTTCAGCATGGGAAAAAAACGCAGGTAGCCCAGCGGGAACAATGCCTCTGCGATTATTAAGGGCCTGTCATTGCAGCCGTGCAAACAACAAGGACTCTGAGCAAACGCCGAGCTGTGGGAGACGCTTTCTAACAATCCCTCGGGCCCCCGGATCTCTGTTTACCAAGCTGCGTGGCGTTCCGTCATAAAGGTCCAACTCACATGACCGAGATACCAACCGCTGAAAGACAATGACAACCTGCAGAGTGCAAATAAAGCTCAACCTGTCACCTATTACCAAGCACGGCACTCCGAGGCCTGCGCCGGAAAGATACATGGTGGCCATAAATACTATATTATGGGAGGACTACCCATAACATAACCTTCAGAGAAAGAAATACGAGAAAACTAGACCTTGGATGGTCCTGTAATCTGTAAGGATCTGGTATTCACCAAACATTCACTGTGGCTGAATCTTACAGGAGCATGTGTTTTTGGATTGATTCACATAGATGCCACCTTTTCTGAAGTGGTCAGGACAGTCCCACATCTTGGCCCTCTTGGTCCTGCTGATGTTGTGTCTGGGGCCATGTCCTGGAATCACAGCTGACAGACCCTTGCATCTTTCATCCAGTGCTACACTGACGTTTCTGGATTCTGAGTCATGGGGAAAGCAAAAGAATTGTCAAAGGATCTGCGGAAAAAGGTAGTTGAACTGTATAAAACAGGAAAGGGGATATAAAAAGTTATCTAAGGAATTGAGAATGCCAATCAGCAGTGTTCAACCTCTAATCAAGAAGTGGAAAATGAGGGGTTCTGTTGAAACCAAACCACGGTCAGGTAGACCAACTAAGATTTCAGCCAAAACTGCCAGGAAAATTGTTCGGGATGCAAAGAAAAACCCACAAATAACTTCAGGGGAAGTACAGGACTCTCTGAAAACATGTGGTGTGGCTGTTTCAAGATGCACAATAAGGAGGAACTTGAAGAAAGATGGGCTGCGTGGTTGGGTCGCCAGAAGAAAGCCATTACTACGCAAATGCCACAAAGTATCCCGCTTACAATACGCCAAACGGCACAGAGACAAACCTCAAACCTTCTGGCACAAAGCCATTTGGAGTGATGAGACCAAAATTGAGCTTTTTGGCCACAACCATAAACGCTACATTTGGAGAGGAGTCAACAAGGCTTATGATGAAAGGTACACCATCCCTACTGTGAAACACGGAGGTGGATCCGCTGATGTTTTTGGGATTTGTGAGCTACACAGGAACAGGAAATTTGGTCAAAATTGATGGCAAGGTGAATGCAGTATGTTATCAAAAAATACGGGAGGAACATTTGCATTCATCAGCCAGGAAGCTGAGCATGGGACGTACTTGGACATTCCAACATGACAATGATCCAAAACACAAGGCCAAGTCCATCTGTCATTGGCTTCAGCAGAATAAAGTGAAGGTTCTGGAGTGGCCACCTCAGTCTTGGACAACTCAGTCTTGGGACATACTTGGACATTCCAACATGACAATGATCCAAAACACAAGGCCAAGTCCACCTGTCATTGGCTTCAGCAGAATACATTGAAGGTTCTGGAGTGGCCACCTCAGTCTTGGACACCTCAGTCTTGGGACGTACTTAAACATTCCAACATGACAATGATCCAAAACACAAGGCCAAGTCCACCTGTCATTGGCTTCAGCAGAATAAAGTGAAGGTTCTGGAGTGGCCATCTCAGTCTCCTGACCTTAAATATCATTGAGCCACTCTGGGGAGATCTCAAAATGTGCCGTTCATGCAAGACAGCCCAAGGATTTACAGGAACTTGAGGCTTTTTGCCGAGAGGAATGGGCAGCTTTATCATCTGGGAAGATAAAGAGTTTCAAATACCACAAAAGACTTCAAGCTATCATTGATGTTAAAGGGTGCAATACACGGTATTAAGACCCCCCCCCTCCTGCCGCTCGCTGCCGTTTCTCGGGCTTCCCCTTTCTCACCGGCGAGCCCAGGAAACAATGTGGCGGCTCACGTGGCTGGCCAAAGAGGCGAGGAGAGGCGAGATCGTCTCTTGTTCATCACCTCTATGATCTAGGACAAGGGTCTTCAAACTATGGCCCTCCAGTTGTTCAAGAACTATAATTCCCATCATGCCTAGCCATGTCTGTGATTGTCAGAGTTTTACAATGCCTCATGGGATGTGTAGTTCCGCAACAGCTGGAGGGCCGTAGTTTGAGGATCCCTAATCTAGGAGGACCAGATCAACGTCATAACATCACTTACAGTTTAGGGCGGATGCAAACAACTTTTTTTTTTTTTTTTTTGGAAAGCTTGAGATCATAAAAAAATTTTTTTTTTTGATCTCATGCTTTTTTTAGTAGAAAGAGGAGAGAGGTGGGGTCCATAAAGAGAACCTGTCATGTGTTATTACAAGGAACATTTCTTGTGATAGCAATAAAGTCGTACCACACATGTGAGATATCGCCACGAACGGTATAGCACGAGAGCAATAATTCTAGCGCTAGACCTCATATGTAACTCTAAACTGGTAACCTGTAAAAAACGTTTAAAACATCGCCTA
This sequence comes from Lithobates clamitans, assembly GCA_037952925.1. Classification (NCBI taxonomy): domain Eukaryota; kingdom Metazoa; phylum Chordata; class Amphibia; order Anura; family Ranidae; genus Lithobates; species Lithobates clamitans. The sequence goes on along the minus strand of JBBGZY010002775.1, from coordinate 61,008 downwards.
TGGAAATTTTTTAAATATCGTAGTTTTTCGCCATTCCATGAGTCAGTGTGCGCAATTTTAAAAACGTGACATGTTAGGAACCTATTTACTGGGGGGTAACATAATCTTTTATATTTTCTAAAATAACTGGATTATTTTATTTCTTTTTTTTCTTTAAAAATCATTAAAGTGTATTTTCCCCACAAAAAAAAATTGCGTGCGCAAATACTGTGTGACATCAAAAATTGCAAAGAGTGCCATCTTATTCTCTAGGGTCTCTGCTTAAAAAAAAAAAATATTGTGCTTTTTTGCATTAAAATTCATTGTGTTTTTTTTTTTTTTTTTTTTAAATAAAAAATGATATAATATATTGTGCTTGTTTGCATTAAAATTCATTAAGTGAATTTTTTCTTTTTTTAAATTGGGTTTAAAAAACTGCCGCGCAATTACCAAAAAAAATTGCAACGATCGCCATTCTATTCTCTAGGGACTCTGCTAAAAAAATAATATATAATGTTTTGGGGTTCCAAGTAATTTTCTAGCAAAAAATTGATTGTTATCTGTGCAGTAAACAAAAAGTGGCAGAATAAGGGCTGGGTCTTAATGTTTAGAGAGGAGATCTGGGTGGGACCAGCTGGACAAAGTGGGCGCGATGGGCGGTCCCTGCAAATCTAGGAGGCGGGGTTTGAGTGGGACCAACTTGTAAAAGTGGGTGTGATGTGATTCCAGGGAAGCGGACCATGAGTGGGGTTAAAAGAATAATGACACCACAATGGTTCTTAGGATTGAATCCGAATTCTGGCATTGCCGGGCCAATTGTGGCAAGTTCCTAGACATGGTGACGCCACAATGGTCCTGGGAATTGAATCCAAATTCTGGCATTGCCGGGTCAATTCTGGCAAGTTCCCAAGTATGACGACACCACAATGGTTCTGGGGATTGAATCCAAATTCTGGCATTGCCAGGTCAATTCTGGCAAGTTCCCAAGTATGACGACACCACAATGGTTCCGGGAACTGGATCCAAATTCTGGCATTGCCGGGTCAATTATGGCAAGTTCAAAAGTATGATGACACCACAATGGATCCTGAAATTGAATCTAAATTCTTGGGTTGCTTGGCAATTCCGGGAAGTTCCCAAGTATGACGACACCACAATGGTTCTGGGGATTGAATCCAAATTCTGGCATTGTCGGGTCAATTTTGGCAAGTTCCTAGACATGATGAACCACAATGGTTCTGGGAATCAAATCCAAATTCTGGCATTGCTGCGTCAATTCTGGCAAGCCTCCAGGTATGATGACACCACAATGGCAGGTCAATTCTGGCAAGCACCCAGGTATGATGACACCACAATGGCAGGTCAATTCTAGCAAGCCCCCAGGTATGATAACACCACAATGGCTCCCAGAATTGAATCCAAATTTTGGAATTGCCGGGTCAATTCTGGCAAGTTCCCAAGTATGATGACACCACAATGGTTCTGGGGATTGAATCCAAATTCTGGCATTGCCGGGTCAATTTTGGCAAGTTCCTAGACATGATGAACCACAATGGTTCTGGGAATCAAATTCAAATTCTGGCATTGCTGCGTCAATTCTGGCAAGCCTCCAGGTATGATGACACCACAATGGTAGGTCAATTCTGGCAAGCCCGTAGGTATGATAACACCACAATGGCTCCCAGAATTGAATCCAAATTTTGGAATTGCCAGGTTAATTCTGACAAGCACCCAGGTATGATGATACCACATAGGTTCCTGAAATTGAATCTAAATTCTTGCATTGCTCGGCCATTCCGGGAAGTTCCCAGGCATGATAATACCACAATGGTTCCAGGAACTGGATCCAAATTCTGGCATTGCCGGGTCAATTCGGACAAGTTACCAGGTATGGTGGCACCACAATGGTTCTGGGAATTTAATCCAAATTCCGGCATTGCCGGGTCAATTCTGGCACGTTCAAAAGTATGATGACACCACAATGGTTCTGGGAATTGAATCCAAATTCAGGCACTGCCAGGTCAATTCTGGCAAGTTCCCAGGTATGATGACACCACAATGGTTCTGGGAATTTAATCCAAATTCAGGCACTGCCGGGTCAATTCTGGCAAGTTCCTAGACATGATGATACCACAATGGTTCTGGGAAATGAATCTAAATTCTGGCATTGCCGGGTCAATTCTGGCAAGTTTCCAAGTATGATGATACCACAGTGCTTCCGGGAATTTAATCCAAATTCTGGCACTGCCGGGTCAATTCTGGCAAGCCCCCCAGGTATGATGAAACCACAATGGCCGGTCAATTCTGGCAAGTTCCCAGGTATGGTGATACCACAATGGTTCCCAGAATTGGATCCAAATTTTGGCATTGCCAAGTTTAATTCTGACAAATACCCAGGTATGATGATACCACATAGGTTCCTGAAATTGAATACAAATTCTGGCATTGCCGGGTCAATTCCGGCAAATTTACAGGTATGACACCACAATTGATCCTGAAATTGAATCTAAATTCTTTTTGTTTAGCAATTCCGGGAAGTTCCCAGGGATGATGGCACCACAATGGTTCCGGGAACTGAATCTAAATTCTGGCATTGCCAGGTCAATTCGGACAAGTTACCAGGTATGGTAGCACCACAATGGTTCTGGGAACTGAATTCAAATTCTGGCATTGCCGGGTCAATTATGGCAAGTTCCCGAGTATGATGACAACACAAGGGTTCTGGGAATTGAATCTAAATTCTGGCATTGCAGGGTCAATTCTGGCAAGCCCCCAGGTATGATGATACCACAGTGGTTCCCAGAATTGAATCCAAAATTTTGGCATTGCCAAGTTATTTCTGACAAGCCCCCCAGGTATGATGATACAACATAGGTTACTGAAATTGAAATTTCAAAATTCTGGCATTGCCGGGTCAATTCCATCAAGTTCCCAGGTACGATGACACCACAATGGTTCCTGGGATTGAATCTAAATTCTTGCATTGCTTGGCAATTCCGGGAAGTTCCCAGGCATGGTGATACCACAATGGTTCTGGGAATTGAATCCAAATTCTGGCATTGCCGGGTCAATTCTGGCAAGCCCCCAGGTATGATGGCACCACAATGGTTCTGGGAATTGAATCCAAATTCTGGCACTGCCTGGTCAATTCTGGCAAGTTCAAAAGTATGATGATACCACAGTGGTTCCCGAAACTGAATCCAAATTTTGGCATTGCAGGGTCAAATCTGGTAAGCCCCCAGGTATTATGACACCACAATGGCCGGTCAATTCTGGCAAGTTCCCAGGTACGATGACACCACAATGGTTCCTGGAATTGAATCTAAATTCTTGCATTGCTTGGCTATTCCGGGAAGTTCCCAGGCATGGTGATACCACAATGGTTGTGGGAATTGAATCCAAATTTTGGCGTTCTTGGGTCAATTCGGACAAGTTACCGGGTATGGTGGCACCACAGTGTTTCTGGGAATTGAATTCGAATTCTGGCATTGCTGGGTCAATTTCTAGGCTCCCAGAATGAAAAAGGAGTCAAAACGTTCCAACACTCTGACTGCCGTCCTTCTGGCTCACTTCCCTGAATTTGGAGAAGTTTCCTCTGACTTCCTGTCGTGTCTCCGGGACAGGAAGTGCGGGAAACTCCCCACCCGGAAAAGGAACCATTCTGTACTGCAAAGGTTTTGCCTTCAGATACACATTGATATCTGTGAGAGGAAACAGATGAGATAAGATCTGAGCACAATGCTTCCCCGAGGCTAGGATCACACCTTGTGCCTGTCGGGAACCCACACCAGATCGGGCGCTCTCCTGGAACACACCGGAACACGCTGCCCCTGAACCAAGGCGCCCGCCAATAGGAGAGCCAAACCCGGAGCCTGTTATGATGGTTCTTCACATTTCATACCAAGCACATTGCAACGCACAACAACGCACCAGGAACGCAACGGAAAACGCAGAGCTGTGGGTCCTTCTCCAGGTGCTGGGGATAAAATGATACTTTATAGATATATTTGTACACAACACTCAGACTAGGAGCGCGCGGCGCATTACGAGGAGGTCCGCTCTCCGGTGATGAGGGAACAATGCGGTCATTTGTGGTGGATCTCCTCCCAGAGTCTGGAGCAGGAAGTGTGGATGTAGAGATTGTAGTGATGACCTCAGAAATGTCTTATTAGGAAAAAGGTCATAAAAAGGATAACAAATGCCCATCAGATTCCTCCTTACACCAGAGTCCTCCCTACACCAGAGTCCTCCTTACACCAGATTCCTCCCTACACCAGAGTCCTCCCTACACCAGAGTCCTCCTTACACCAGAGTCCTCCCAACACCAGAGTCCTCCCAACACCAGAGTCCTCCCAACACCAGAGTCCTCCCAACACCAGAGTCCTCCCAACACCAGAGTCCTCCCAACACCAGAGTCCTCCCTACACCAGAGTCCTCCTTACACCAGACTCCTCCCTACACCAGAGTCCTCCCTACACCAGAGTCCTCCCTACACCAGAGTCCTCCCAACACCAGAGTCCTCCCAACACCAGAGTCCTCCCAACACCAGAGTCCTCTCAACACCAGAGTCCTCCCAACACCAGAGTCCTCCCTACACCAGACTCCTCCCTACACCAGAGTCCTCCCTACACCAGAGTCCTCCCAACACCAGAGTCCTCCCAACACCAGAGTCCTCCCAACACCAGAGTCCTCCTTACACCAGAGTCCTCCCTACACCAGATTCCTCCCTACACCAGAGTCCTCCCTACACCAGAGTCCTCCCTACACCAGAGTCCTCCTTACACCAGAGTCCTCCCTACACCAGAGTCCTCCCTACACCAGAGTCCTCCCTACACCAGAGTCCTCCCTACACCAGAGTCCTCCTAACACCAGAGTCCTCCTAACACCAGAGTCCTCCTAACACCAGAGCCCTCCCTACACCAGATTCCTCCCTACACCAGAGTTCTCCCTACACCAGAGTTCTCCTTACACCAGAGCCCTCCTTACACCAGATTCCTCCTTACACCAGAGTCTTCCTTACACCAGAGTCCTCCCTACACCAGAGTCCTCCCTACATCAGAGTCCTCCTTACACCAGATTCCTCCTTACACCAGAGTCCTCCCTACACCAGATTCCTCCTTACACCAGACTCCTCCTTACGTCAGACTCCTCCTCACACCAGACTCCTCCTCACACCACAGTCCTCCTTACATCAGAGTCTTCCCTACACCAGAGTCCGCCTTACGTCAGAGTCCTCCATACACCAGAGTCCGCCTTACGTCAGTGTCCTCCTAACGTCAGAGTCCTCCTTACGTCAGAGTCCTCCTAACATCAGAGTCCTCCTAACATCAGAGTCCTCCTAACATCAGAGTCCTCCTAACATCAGAGTCCTCCTAACGTCAGAGTGCTCCTTACACAAGAGTCCACCTTACACCAAAGATCAGAGTCCTCCTTACATCAAAGTTCTCCTTACGTCAGAGACCAGAGTCCACCTTACAGCAGAGTCCTCCTTACAGCACAGTCCTCGTCCTCCTTACACCAGAGATCAGAGTCCTCCTTACATCAAAGTCCTCCTTATACCAGAGTCCTCCTTACATCAGAGTCCCTCCTTATACCAGAGTCCTCCTTACATCACAGTCCCTCCTTACATCAGAGTCCCCATCAGAATCCCCCCTTACACCAGAGTCCACCATTACATTAGGGTCCCCATCAGGGTCCCCCTTACATGAGAGTTCAAATCAGAACTCCCCTTACATCAAGATGTAACAAGTGCTACTCTCAGCCAGCATGTTGGGGGTGTCACCAGATACCACCGTATTTTGGGGTGTCAGATCCCGGGTCATCTATCAGGTGGGAGGAAAGTGGGTGAAAGTGTTGATCGGCTGTATTTTAATTTTGCCGCATTTGCAGTCTCTGGTGGTCCTCTTAGCCTCCCAATCGCACTATGTTGGGCGACATCAGGCGGCACACAGATGTGCGTTGTGTTTTGCGCATTGTCGCTCATTGTCTATGTATTTTAAAGTGGCGAAAAAAAAAAGAACTAAAAAAAAAGGCGTATTCGCTTCTGTGCGTCTCGTTTGCGTTGTCATTAACAATGAATGGCGTAACACAAGTTGTTGTACATTTTGTAAAACGCCTCGTTTTGCGCACGTTGATGTGAAATGCAGACTATGGCGGGGGGGGGAGGGGGGTTTTCCTCTATCATTCGGCTCTCCGGTACTGAGCCGCACTCTGTGCCAGAACCCGTCAGATAAGCCGGATTCCCGAGGTAATAAACGCGGAGATATTGGGCTTAGCGGCCTCCAGATCAAAACGTAATTACCAGTTAATTAGAAAAATTCCAGCGCAGGGTCCGGAGACTGGTGTGGGGGCGTTCCTCCCATCTGGGGGGAGGAGGAGGAGGGGCATGGCCAAATACACCATATTGTCAAAAGTATTGGGACGCCTGCCTTTCCACGCATTAAGACGATAGAACACCTTTGTGATGAATTAGAGCGGAGACTGCGAGCCAGGCCTTCTTGTCCAACATCAGTGCCTGACCTCACAAATGCTCTTCTGGAAGAATGGTCAAACATTCCCATAGACACCCTCCTAAACCTTGTGGACAGACTTCCAAGAAGAGTTGAAACTGTTATAGCTGCAAAGGGCGGAGCCAACTCAATATTGAACCCTACAGACTAAGACTGGGATGCCATTAAAGTTCATGTGACACCCGGGGGACAGGAAGTGTGTTACTGGCAGGATCACCAGGTAAAAATAAAGAGGCAAACTAATTCTGCCACCATAGGCAGCCCATAGAGCTTGAATATAGAAAGCCACAGATTATTGGGGGGTGTCCATACAGACACTAGGCCCCCAGAGCTTGCAATCAAGACCTTTCAAAACTTGGGATCCAGAACATGCAGGGAATGCTGGGAGTTGTAGTTCCATGGCAGAATGACCAGGTTTTGGCCCACAGAGCTTGCCAATGAATACAGAAAACCACATAATACTGGAGGAAGCTCCCATGAACACTAGGCCCCAGAGCTTGCAATCAATATTTTCATAACTTGGGATCCAGAACATGCAGGGAATGCTGGGAGTTGTGAGATGCCCAAGCCTTAAGCCCACAGAGCTTACAATCTAATACAGAAAACCACAGATTATTAAAGGACACACCTATAGACACTAGGCCCCAGAGCTTGCAATCAAGGTCTTTAAAACTTGGGATCCAGAACATGCAGGGAATGCTGGGAGTTGTAGTTCCTTTAAAAACTTGGGATCCAGAACATGCAGGGAATGCTGGGAGTTGTAGTTCCTTTAAAAACTTGGGATCCAGAACATGCAGGGAATGCTGGGAGTTGTTGGATGCCCAAGCTTTAGCCCACAGAGCTTACAATCGAACACAGAAAAGCACAGAATACTGGAGGAAGCACCCATAGACACTAGGCCCCAGAGCTTGCAATCAAGACCTTTAAAACTTGGGATCCAGAACATGGAGGGAATGCTGGGAGTCGTGGGATGCCCAAGCTTTAGCCTACAGAGCTTACAATCTAATACAGAAAAGCACAGAATACTGGAGGAAGCACCCATAGACACTCAGCCCCAGAGCTTCCAATCAAGACCTTTAAAAACTTGGGATCCAGAACATGCAGGCAATGCTGGGAGTTGTAGTTCCATGGCAGAATGCCCAGGTTTTGGCCCACAGAGCTTGCAACTGAATACAGAAAATTGCAGATTTTTGAATGGTGCACCTATAGAAACTAGGCCCCAGAGCTTGCAATCAAGGTCTTTAAAACTTGGGATCCAGAACACGCAGGGAATGCTGGGAGTTGTAGTTCCAGGGCAGGATGCCCAAGCTTTAGCCCACAGAGCTTGCAATCTAAACCTTTAAAACTTGGGATTCAGAACATGCAGGGAATGCTGGGAGTTGTGGGGTGCCCAAGCCTTAAGCCCACAGAGCTTACAATCGAACACAGAAAATCACAGAATACTGGAGGAAACACCCATAGACACTAGGCCCCAGAGCTTGCAATCAATACCTTCAAAACTTGGGATCCAGAGCATTCAGGGAATGCTGGGAGTTGTAATTCAATAGCAGAATGACGAATTTTTAGCCCACAGAGCTTACAATCTAATACACAAAACCACAGATTATTGAAGGACGCACCTATAGAAACTAGGCCCCAGAGCTTGCAATCAAGCCCTTCAAAACTTGGGATCCAGAACATGCAGGGAATGCTGGGAGTTGTGGGATGTCCAAGCTTTAGCCCACAGAGCTTACAATCTAATACAGAAAACCACAGATTAGTGAAGGACGCACCTATAGAGACTAGGCCCCTAGAGCTTGCAATCAAGACCTTTAAAAGCAGGGAATGCTGGGAGTTGGAGTTCCACGGCAAGATGCCCAAACATTAGCCCCCAGAGCTTGCAATCAAATACAGAAAACCACAGGTTACTGGAGGAAGCACCTATACAGTATAGATGCTCGCCCCCAGAGCTTGCCATCAAGACATTTAAATCTTAGAGTCCAGGCCATGCAGGGAATGCTGAGAGTTGTAGTTCCATGCTAGGATGCAAAAGCTTTAGCCCCCAGAGCTTTCAATTGAATACAGAAAACCACAGATTATTGAAGGACACGCCTATAGACACTAGGCCCTAGAGCTTGCAATCAAGATCTTTAAAACTTGGGATACAGAACATGCAGGGAATGCTGAGAGTTGTAGTTCCATGGCAGAATGCCCATGTTTTGGCCCACAGAGCTTACAATCGAATACAGAAAACCATACATTACCAGAGGACGCACATATAGACACTCGCCCCCAGAGCTTCCCATCTAGATTTTTAGGACTTACAGCTCGCCTCATTCTCATTTAAAGATGGTGACACCATAGAATACAGAAAAATCCCAGATTACGGGAGGAAGCAACATATAGACACTCGCCCCCAGAGCTTGCAATCAAGACCTTTAAATCTTGGGGTCCAGGCCCAACAGGAAATGCTGGGAGTTGTAGTCCTGAGCGCACTGTGACCACCCTGCGCTTATAATTACATAAGCTCAGTTGATTCAGGAAGCCCAAGCTTTAGCCCACAGAGCTTACAACAGAATGCAGAAAACCACACACACATTGAAATTAGCCCCTAGAGCTTGCAATCGAAGACAGAAAACCATAGATTACCAGACATATAGACACTCACTCCTAGAGCTTACAGTCTGATAGACACTCACCCCCAGAGCTTACAGTCTGATAGACATGAGCCCCCAGAGCTTACAGTCTGACAGACATGAGCCCCCAGAGCTTACAGTCCGATAGACATGAGCCCCCAGAGCTTACAGTCCGATAGACATGAGCCCCCAGAGCTTACAGTCCGATAGACATGAGCCCCCAGAGCTTACAGTCTGATAGACATGAGCCCTCAGAGCTTACAGTCTGATAGACATGAGCCCCCAGAGCTTACAGTCCGATAGACATGAGCCCCCAGAGCTTACAGTCAGATAGACATGAGCCCCCAGAGCTTACAGTCAGATAGACATGAGCCCCCAGAGCTTACAGTCCAATAGACATGAGCCCCCAGAGCTTACAGTCCAATAGACATGAGCCCCCAGAGCTTACAGTCCTACTACCCCCCAAAGCTTACAAGTGAATACAGAAAATGCCATACATATAGACACTCGCCCCCTGAGCTTACAATTGAAAAGACACTTGCCCCCAGAGCTTACAATGAGATAACTCTACAAGCCCCCAGAGCTTACAATCGAAGACAGAAAACCCCGCACATATAGACACTCGCCCCCAGAGCTTACAATCCGATAGCCACTAGCCCCCAGAGCTTACAATCGGATAGCCACTAGCCCCCAGAGCTTACAATCGGATAACTACTAGCCCCCAGAGCTTACAATCGGATAGCTACTAGCCCCCAGAGCTTACAATCGGATAGCTACTAGCCCCCAGAGCTTACAGTCGAATGCAGAAAACCCCATACATACAAACACTTTCCCCCAGAGCTTACAGTCGGATAGCCACTACCCTCCAGAGCTTACAAGTGAATACAGAAAACTCTATAACTCTATACGTATAGACACTCGCCCCCAGAGCTTACAATTGAATAGACACTCACCCCCAGAGCTTACAATCGAATAGACACTTGCCCCCAGAGCTTACAATTGGATAGCTACTAGCCCCCAGAGCTTACAATCGAATACAGAAAACCCCACACATATAGACACTTGCCCCCAGAGCTTACAATCGGATAGCTGTCAGCCCCCAGAGCTTACAATCGGATACAGAAAACCCCACACATATAGACACTTGGCCCCAGAGCTTACAATCGAATAGACACTCGTCCCCAGAGCTTACAATTGGATAACTACAAGACCCCAGAGCTTACAATCGAATACAGAAAACCCCACACATATAGACACTTGCCCCCAGAGCTTACAATCGGATAGCTGTCAGCCCCCAGAGCTTACAATCGGATACAGAAAACCCCACACATATAGACACTTGGCCCCAGAGCTTACAATCGAATAGACACTCGTCCCCAGAGCTTACAATTGGATAACTACAAGACCCCAGAGCTTACAATCGAATACAGAAAACCCCACACATATAGACACTTGCCCCCAGAGCTTACAATCGGATAGCTGTCAGCCCCCAGAGCTTACAATCAAATACAGAAAACTCCATACATATAGACACTTGCCCCCAGAGCTTACAAATCGGATAGCTGTCAGCCCCCAGAGCTTACAATCAAATACAGAAGAACCCACACATATAGACACTCGCCCCCAGAGCTTACAATCTAGACCCATAAGCCTGGGTTACAGCTGGCCGTACTCTCGTAGAAGGACGGTGTCACTTACCGATGTCTCAGACGATGGTCCCGCCGAGGCAGTGATGGCATCACTCCGCTCCCCTCTGATCCCACGATTCCCTCATCAGATTATGTCACCCGGCCGGCTCTTCCTGTTTCCCGGACACTGCGCTCTCCTCTCCCCTGCTCTCCTCTCCCCTGCTCTCCTCTCCTCTGCTCTTCTCTCCTCTCCTCTCACCTCTCCTCTCGCCTCTCCTCCACTCTCCTCTCTCCTCGTCTCCACTCTCCTCCGCTCTTCTCTCCTCTCCTCTCTTCTTCTCTCCTCTCCACTCCACTCTCCTCCGCTCTCCTCTCTCTTCCCAGATTCTGGTCCAAACTTTTCTTTTCTTTTTTTTCCTGTCCCACCAGCTGTTTCCTCCTTCTCTGTCCCCTCGGCTGCCTTCCCTGATATCTGACTGCTGATCCCAACGTCGCTCCCTCCTCTCCTCCACCCCTCCCTGTGCCGCGCTCTCCTCCCTCCCTCCGGCTCAGGTTGGAGACATAAAACCAGCTCAGCTCTTTGATAGGATCTTTCAAGCCTTGATCCCTTTTGGAAGCCCTGCTGGGGAATCACAGGGTGTCATTCAGCTGGGAACAAAACATGTTTAATGGGCTCCTTTCTTCTGCAGGTGGAACAATGGAGTGGAGTTCACATAAAGGGGAACTCCGGCCTTCCCTGCAGTCCTGCGCAGTTGTACCGGCTCCTCGGATTTCACAATCTGCATTAGAAGCTGCAAGTCAGATAAAGCCTGCCTCATTTCCTGGCTGGAGGACACCCAACATCATCTAGCTATTTTCTCCCCTGCCTGACTGTCCCTGGCCCGCCCCTTTTTTACAAGGAGTGGGGTGGGCAGAAGAGGCACGTGCCCCAGACTCAGTAGTACAGCCTGACAGTCCCTGGCCCGCCCCTTTTCTTTCACAAGGAGTAGGGGGGGGCAGAAAGGTCACATGCCCCAGACTCAGTAGTAGAGCCTGACTGTCCCTGGTCCGCCCCTTTCACAAGCAGTGGGGGGGGGCAGAAGGGGCACGTGCCCCAGACTCAGTAGTAGAGCCTGACAGTCCCTGGCCCCCCCCTTTCACAAGGAGTGGGGGGGGGGCAGAAGGGGCACGTGCCCCAGACTCAGTAGTACAGCCTGACTGTCCCTGGCCCGCCCCTTTCACAAGGAGTGGGGGTGGGGGGCAGAAGGGGCACGTGCCCCAGACTCAGTAGTACAGCCTGACAGTCCCTGGCCCGCCCCTTTCACAAGGAGTGAGGGGGGGCCAGAAGGGGCACGTGCCCCAGACTCAGTAGTAGAGCCTGACTGTCCCTGGCCCGCTCCTTTCACAAGGAGTGGGGGGGGCAGAAGGGGCATGTGCCCCAGACTCAGTAGTACAGCCTGACTGTCCCTGGCCCGCCTCTTTCACTAGGAGTGGGGGGGCAGAAGGGACACGTGGCCCAGACTCAGTAGTACAGCCTGACTGTCCCTGGTCCGCCTCTGCACAAGCAGTGGGGGGGGGGGCAGAAGGGGCACGTGCCCCAGACTCAGTAGTACAGCCTGACTATCCTTGGCCCATCCCTTTCACAAGGATTGAGGGGGGGCAGAAGGGGGCACGTGCCCCAGACTCAGTGGCCCAGCCTGTCAGTCCCTGGCCCCGCCCCTTTCTTCAGAGCCGGGACAAGAATGGGGGGGCCGAAAGGGGCACATGCTCAGCCCAGACTGACTGTCATTGGCTCATGCCTTTTATCAGAGCTGGGGCAAAGATGGGTGGGGGGGCAGAAGGGGCACATGCCCCAGATTGACTGTCCCTGGCTGACCCCTTTTATCAGAGCTGGGACAAGGATGGGGGGGGCAGAAGGGGCACGTGCCCCAGATTGACTGTCCCTGGCTCTCCCCTTTTATCAGAGCTGGGACAAGGATGGGGGGGGGGGCAGAAGGGTCGGTCACGTGCCCCAGACTCAGTAGTAGAGCTTGACTGTCCCTGGCCCACCCCTTTCACAAGGAGTGGGGGGGGGGCAGAAGGGGCACACGCCCCAGACTCAGTGGCCCAGCCTGTCAGTCCCTGGCCCCGCCCCTTTCTTCAGAGCCGGGACAAGGATGGGGGGGGCTGAAAGGGGCACATGCCCAGCCCAGACTGACTGTCATTGGCTCACTCCTTTTTAGTAGAGCTGGGACAAGGATGGGGGGGCAGAAGGGGAACATGCCCCAGATTGACTGTCCCTGGCTGACCCCTTTTTATCAGAGCTGGGACAAGGCGCGGGGAGGGGGGCAGAATGGGCACATGCCCCAGACTGACTGTCCCTGGCTCACCTCTTTTATCAGAGCTGGGACAAGGATGAGGGGGGGCAGAAGGGACACATGCCCCAGACTGACTTCCCTGGCTCACCCCTTTTATCAGAGCAGGGGGGGGGCAGAAGGGACATATGTGCCCCAGACTCAGTGTCACAGACTGACTTCCCTGGCTCCACCCCTTTCATTGGATTTCTGTATATAATGCATTGCATAGACAAGCACAGAGACCCAGTGATGATGTCACTGGGTATAAAATAAAGTATGGAATGAAAATGGGAAGTGATCTCTGTACAGCACTGCGGTATATATCAGAGCTATATAAATGTATAATAATAATAGTGTGTGACTGTGGGGGGGGGGGACATTAAAGTGCAAGCTCCTCTGGTACAGAGACTGATGTGACTGTGGGGGAGGGGACATTAGAGTGTAAGCTCCTCTGGTACAGAGACTGATGTGACTGTGGGGGGAGGGGACATTAGAGTGTAAGCTCCTCTGTGCAGAGACTGATGTGACTGTGGGGGAGGGGACATTAGAGTGTAAGCTCCTCTGTGCAGAGACTGATGTGACTGTGGGGGGGAGGGGACATTAGAGTGTAAGCTCCTCTGTGCAGAGACTGATGTGACTGTGGGGGGAGGGGACATTAGAGTGTAAGCTCCTCTGTACAGAGACTGATGTGACTGTGGGGGAGGGGACATTAGAGTGTAAGCTCCTCTGTGCAGAGACTGATGTGACTGTGGGGGGAGGGGACATTAGAGTGTAAGCTCCTCTGTATAGAGACTGATGTGACTGTGGGGGGAGGGGACATTAGAGTGTAAGCTCTTCTGGTACAGAGACTGATGTGACTGTGGGGGAGGGGACATTAGAGTGTAAGCTCCTCTGTACAGAGACTGATGTGACTGTGGGGGAGGGGACATTAGAGTGTAAGCTCCTCTGTACAGAGACTGATGTGACTGTGGGGGGAGGGGACATTAGAGTGTAAGCTCCTCTGTACAGAGACTGATGTGACTGTGGGGGAGGGGACATTAGAGTGTAAGCTCCTCTGTGCAGAGACTGATGTGACTGTGGGGGGAGGGGACATTAGAGTGTAAGCTCCTCTGGTACAGAGACTGATGTGACTGTGGGGGAGGGGACATTAGAGTGTAAGCTCCTCTGGTACAGAGACTGATGTGACTGTGGGGGAGGGGACATTAGAGTGTAAGCTCCTCTGGTACAGAGACTGATGTGACTGTGGGGGAGGGGACATTAGAGTGTAAGCTCCTCTGGTACAGAGACCGATGTGACTGGCTCAGTGCTCTCTGTACAGCACTGCGGTATATGTCAGAGCTATACAAATGTATAACAATAACTATTTACATAAGCAACGCATATTAAACACTGTGTTTCTATATCGTTGTGTGTATTGTGGTGCCATCTAGTGGTCACGCTGTGTAAGCACCTCCTCCCTCCAATGTCTCATTCTCTGATGATGATGGCTTGTGTGACATTTATCCTGTTTTTTCCCCTGAGAAGGCGGCTGGGAAGGAGGCAGCCGTATACTAATTATGTGTTTCCCAAATTACCTTTAAAAAAAAGAAAGTCAGATGTTTGTCGAGGAGAGTTACAGGGATTACTTCCTGTCAGATGTAATAAAACTTTTTTTATAGGTGCCCCGGGGCCCCCGTCAGTCCTGCTTATCCAGATCTACCATCAGCTTCTGGAAGGGAGAAAGCAGTTGGTGCAAAATGTTTATAAGAAAAAAAAAAAAAATATATATATATATATATATATATATATATATATATATATATATACACACACATACAGTATCTCACAAAAGTGAGTACACCCCTTACATTTTTGTAAATCTTTTCTTCTATCTTTTCATGTGACAACACTGAAGAAATGACACTTGTCTACAATGTAAAGTAGTGAGTGTACAGCTTGTATAACAGTGTAAATTTGCTGTCCCCTCAAAATAACTCAACACACAGCCATAAATGTCTAAACTGCTGGCAACAAAAGTCAGTACACCCCTAAGTGAAAATGTCCAAATTCAATTAGCCATTTTCCCTCCCCGGTGTCATGTGACTCGTTAGTGTTACAAGGTCTCAGGTGTGAATGGGGAGCAGGTGTGGTAAATTTGGTGTTATCGCTCTCACTCTCTCATACTGGTCATTGGAAGTTCAACATGGCATCTCATGGCAAAGAACTCTCTGAGGATCTGAAAAAAAGAATTGTCGCTCTACATAAAGATGGCCTAGGCTATAAGAAGATTGCCAAGACCCTGAAACTGAGCTGCAGCACGGTGGCCAAGACCCTACAGCGGTATAACAGGACAGGTTCCACTCAGAACAGGCCTCACCATGGTCCACCAAAGAAGTTGAGGTCACATGCTCAGCGTCATATCCAGAGGTTGTCTTTGGGAAATAGACGTATGAGTGCTGCCAGCATTGCTGCAGAGGTTGTAGGGATAGGGGGGTTGGCCTGTCAGTGCTCAGACCATACGCCGCACACTGCATCAAATTGGTCTGCATGGCTGTCGTCCCAGAAGGAAGCCTCTTCTAAAAGATGATGCACAAGAAAGTCCGCAAACAGTTTGCTGAAGACAAGCAGACTAAGGACATGGATTACTGGAACCATGTCCCGTGGTCTGATGAGACCAAGATAAACTTATTTGGTTCAGATGGTGTCAAGTGGGTGTGGCGGCAGGGTTGAGAAAAGAAATCACTACTAGCACATATTGTAGCAATACCAAAAGATAAAGACATAACACAATGTTCCAGCTATAGACCAATATTGTTACTGAACGAAGGACATAAAAGGTATACGCAAAAGTTTTGGCTAATAGACTGAAGGAATTAATGTCGGAATGGATACACACGGACTAAGTAGGATTTGTCCCCGGGAGAGATAATGGGCTGAAAGCAATGTTGCTCTTAAAAGAAATATATAAAGATGGACCCCCAGGTCTAATCTTGTCAATAGACGTTGAGAAAGCATTTGACAGAGTGGACTGGGGGGTTCATGTTAATGACCTTAGAGGAGCTGGGAATCGTCCCAAGAACGATTCAATGGATTTTGGAGCTATATAGGCAGCTGTCAGCAGTGGTGTGGGTGAATGGGGCTCTGTCTCGCCCCTTTTGACCTGTGGCAGGGTTCCCCCCTTTTTCCATTATTATTTATATTAACATTGCAGCCGTTGCTTGCATCTATTAGAAATAATCTGTATATAAAGGGGGGTGAAAATAGAAGAAGGGGTATATAAGGTGGCAGCATATGCGGACGACATTTTTGTTTTTTGTCTCTAATCCTAGAATAACATAACCTAATATAATGAAGAGATTGAAAGAATATGGTGAGGTATCAAACTTTAAAATAAATCCTTCAAAATCAGAAATTTTGAACATAAACAGAGGCAAGAAAGAAGAACAATGTCTACAAGAAAAACTCCCATTTAAATGGCAGAAAAAAAAATGTAATATCTAGGGATATATTTAACTGTGAATTGGAAAGACCTATATAAAAAAAGCAAACTATATCCCCCTGATAAATGATATTAAAGGGGTTGTAAACCCTCGTGCATCCTTTGCATTAAGGTGAAAAAACTTCTGGCAGTGACCACCCCCCTCGCAATAAGTGTATATTGATTGGTTTGCGCAAAAGTTATATCGCCTACAAAATAGGGGATAGATTTATGGCATTTTTACTATTATTATTTTGTTTTACTAGTAATGGAGGCGATCTGCTATTTTTAGCGGAACTGCGATATTGCGGCGTACAAATCAGACACTTTTGACACATTTTTGGGACCATTGACAACTATACAGCGATCAGTGCTATAAAAATGCACTGATTACTGTGTAAATGTCACTGGCAGGGAAGGGGTTAACACTAGGGGGCGATCAAGGGGTTAATTGTGTTCCCTGACTGTGTGTTCTAACTGTAGGGGGAGAAAGAGAGATCGGTGTTCATACTTTGTATGTCGCAATAAAACTGCGGCGGCTGGTCGGCAAGCAGTTAAGGATGAAATAAGGAAGGTCTCGAGGAGATCTCTCTCCTGGGTAGGACAGATAAATATTATAAAAAGTGGGGGGTTGTTCCAAAAGTACTCTACAAGTTACAAATGCTCTTGATTCAAATACCACAGTTATTTTAACATATTGAAATAAATTATCCTGGGATTTATATGGCAATATAAAAAAAAAAAAACAAGAATACAATATAAAGTTTTAAGTAAAGAGAAAAGATACTGAGCTTTAGCAGTTCCAGATTTTAAAATCAAAAGCTGTTCTATTGACGGAAATTATTGATTGGACGTACCACTGTAGAGAAAAGGGTTGGGTTGAAATAGAAAGGAGGTTGAGTGGGACACGGGTTGGATAAAATGATTTGGATGGCACAACATCGCTTTAACACACTGTATTAATAAATTACTAGACACGTGAACTGACAAAAAAAATGTTCATTTTCATTTCATTCGTTTTTTTTTTCTTTTTTCGGAAGTCCGAAAGCTCGGATTTTCAAATTTCCGAATTTTCGAATTTTCACATTTTCGAATTTCCGAATTCGGAAAATCCGAAATAAAAGAAAGAAAATCAGTAGAATTCGAAATAATAACGAACTAAAAATAACTATTAAATTATAGGTATTGAAATTTCCTTTCAGATTTGGCTGCTAGTGAACGTAACCAATACAAATTTATCTGAAGTTACAAATTATCCGAAATAAAGAATGCCGCATCTAAACAAATGGAACGGAACAAATTAGCAAATTTCCAAATAACTCGTGAACGTAACAAGTTATTGAAACTCCACGAGGTGATATCTTGTATGGAGCCCCAGACCGAGGGAGACTGACCATTATTTTGTGTTTATTGCATTTGCAAATAATCGCACCAACTGTTGTCACCCTCTCCCCAAGCTGCTTGGCGATGGTCTTGTAGCCCATTCCAGCCTTGTGTAGGTCCACAATCTTCTCCCTGACGTCCTTGGACAGCTCTTTGGTCTTGGCCATGGTGGAGAGATTGGAATCTGATTGCTTCTGTGGACAGGTGTTTTTTATACAGGTAACAAGCTGAGATTAGGAGCACTCCCTTTAAGAGAGTGCTCCTAATCTCAGCTGGTTACCTGTATAGAAGACACCTGGTAGCCAGAAATCTTGCTGATTGATAGGGGATCAAATACTTATTTCACTCATTAAAATGCAAATCAATTTATAACTTTTTTGAAATGCGTTTTTCAGGATATTTTTGTTGTTATTCTGTCTCTCACTGTTAAAAAAAAAAAAACGACAATTATAATTATAGACGGATCGTTTCTTTGTCAGTGGGCAAAACGTACAAAATCAGTAGGGGATCAAAAACTTTTTTCCCCCTCACTGTATGTGTGATTTTAGTATCATCAGCGCCTTCTAGTGGCCATAATGCATTTATTTTTTTTCCAGAAAAGCAAGCAAAAAATAAATAAAACTATTGTGGCCACTAGATGGCGCTGACAACATATGAATCACACATAATAGAGACAGTATGGTAATTTTTGCTCACACATAATAGAGACAGTACACTAATTTTTGCTTACACATAATAGAGACAGTACGGTAATTTTTGCTCACACATAATAGAGACAGTACGGTAATTTTTGCTCACACATAATAGAGACAGTACGGTAATTTTTGCTCACACATATTAGAGACAGTACGGTAATTTTTTGCTTACACATAATAGAGACAGTACGGTAATTTTTGCTCACACATAATAGAGACAGTACAGTATTTTTGCTCACACATATTAGAGACAGTGCGGTAATTTTTGCTCACACATAATAGAGACAGTACGGTAATTTTTGCTCACACATATTAGAGACAGTACGGTAATTTTTGACCACACATAATAGAGACAGTACGGTAATTTTTGACCACACATAATAGAGACAGTACGGTAATTTTTGCTCACACATAATAGAGACAGTACGGTAATTTTTGACCACACATAATAGAGACAGTATGGTAATTTTTGCTCACACATAATAGAGACAGTACAGTAATTTTTGCTCACACATAATAGAGACAGTACGGTAATTTTTTGCTCACACATAATAGAGACAGTACGGTAATTTTTGCTCACACATAATAGAGACAGTACACTAATTTTTTGCTCACACATAATAGAGACAGTACGGTAATTTTTGCTCACACATAATAGAGACAGTACACTAATTTTTGCTCACACATAATAGAGACAGTACACTAATTTTTGCTCACACATAATAGAGACAGCACACTAATTTTTGCTCACACATAATAGAGACAGTACACTAATTTTTGCTCACACATAATAGAGACAGTACACTAATTTTTGCTCACACATAATAGAGACAATACGGTAATTTTTGCTCATACATAATAGAGACAGTACGGTAATTTTTGCTCACACATAACAGAGACAGTACGGTAATTTTTGCTCACACATAGAGACAGTACACTAATTTTTTGCTCAAACATAATAGAGACAGTACACTAATTTTTGCTCACACATAATAGAGACAGTACACTAATTTTTGCTCACACATAGTAGAGACAATACGGTAATTTTTGCTCACACATAATAGAGACAGTACGGTAATTTTTGCTCACACATAATAGAGACAGTACGGTAATTTTTGCTCACACATAATAGAGACAGTACACTAATTTTTGCTCACACATAATAGAGACAGTACGGTAATTTTTGCTCACACATAATAGAGACAGTACGGTAATTTTCGCTCACACATAATAGAGACAGTACGGTATTTATTGCTCACACATAATAGACAGTACGGTAATTTTTGCTCACACATAATAGAGACAGTACACTAATTTTTGCTCACACATAATAGAGACAGTACGGTAATTTTTGCTCACACATAATAGAGACAGTACACTAATTTTTGCTCACACATAATAGAGACAGTACGGTAATTTTTGCTCACACATAATAGAGACAGTACGGTAATTTTTGCTCACACATAAGAGACAGTACACTAATTTTTGCTCACACATAATAGAGACAGTACGGTAATTTTTGCTCACACATAATAGAGACAGTACGGTAATTTTTGCTCACACATAATAGAGACAGTACACTAATTTTTGCTCACACATAATAGAGACAGTACACAAATTTTTGCTCACACATAATAGAGACAGTACACAATTTTTGCTCACACATAATAGAGACAGTACGGTAATTTTTGCTCACACATAATAGAGACAGTATACTAATTTTTGCTCACACATAATAGAGACAGTACGGTAATTTTTGCTCACACATAATAGAGACAGTACACTAATTTTTGCTCACACATAATAGAGACAGTACACAAATTTTTGCTCACACATAATAGAGACAGTACGGTAATTTTCGCTCACACATAATAGAGACAGTACGGTATTTTTTGCTCACACATAATAGACAGTACGGTAATTTTTGCTCACACATAATAGAGACAGTACGGTAATTTTTGCTCACACATAATAGAGACAGTACACTAATTTTTGCTCACACATAATAGAGACAGTACACTAATTTTTGCTCACACATAATAGAGACAGTACGGTAATTTTTGCTCACACATAATAGAGACAGTACACTAATTTTTGCTCACACATAATAGAGACAGTACACTAATTTTTGCTCACACATAATAGAGACAGTACGGTAATTTTTGCTCACACATAATAGAGACAGTACACTAATTTTTGCTCACACATAATAGAGACAGTATGGTAATTTTTGCTCACACATAATAGAGACAGTACACTAATTTTTGCTCACACATAATAGAGACAGTACACAAATTTTTGCTCACACATAATAGAGACAGTACACAAATTTTTGCTCACACATAATAGAGACAGTACGGTAATTTTTGCTCACACATAATAGAGACAGTATACTAATTTTTGCTCACACATAATAGAGACAGTACGGTAATTTTTGCTCACACATAATAGAGACAGTACACAAATTTTTGCTCACACATAATAGAGACAGTACACAAATTTTTGCTCACACATAATAGAGACAGTACGGTAATTTTTGCTCACACATACAGACAGTACGGTAATTTTTGCTCACACATAATAGAGACAGTACACTAATTTTTGCTCACACATAATAGAGACAGTACACTAATTTTTGCTCACACATAATAGAGACAGTACGATAATTTTTGCTCACACATAATAGAGACAGTACGGTAATTTTTGCTCACACATAATAGAGACAATACGGTAATTTTTGCTCACACATAATAGAGACAGTACGGTAATTTTTGCTCACACATAATAGAGACAGTACGGTAATTTTTGCTCACACATAATAGAGACAGTACGGTAATTTTTGACCACACATAATAGAGACAGTACGGTAATTTTTGCTCACACATAATAGAGACAGTACAGTCATTTTTGCTCACACATAATAGAGACAGTACACTAATTTTTGCTCACACATAATAGAGACAGTACGGTAATTTTTGCTCACACATAATAGAGACAGTACACAAATTTTTGCTCACACATAATAGAGACAGTACGGTAATTTTTGCTCACACATACAGACATTACGGTAATTTTTGCTCACACATAATAGAGACAGTACGGTAATTTTTGCTCACACATAATAGAGACAATACGGTAATTTTTGCTCACACATAATAGAGACAGTACGGTAATTTTTGCTCACACATAATAGAGACAGTACACTAATTTTTGCTCACACATAATAGAGACAGTACGGTAATTTTTGCTCACACATAATAGAGACAGTATACTAATTTTTGCTCACACATAATAGAGACAGTACGGTAATTTTTGCTCACACATAATAGAGACAGTACACAAATTTTTGCTCACACATAATAGAGACAGTACACAAATTTTTGCTCACACATAATAGAGACAGTACGGTAATTTTTGCTCACACATAATAGAGACACATATGAAAAGCACAGGGTGTCCAAAGCCAAAAAAAAGTCCTAATTGGCTGACAGTTCTGGCCCCTCCCTCTCTCCTATTTTGCAGGGAGGGGCAGAAAGCTATTCCATTATGTTTTATGTACAAAATAGATCAAAAAGAAAAAACCCTGACCTGTAGTTTGCTCTGTGTAGGGTCAGCAGTGGCCTTGTTTTCCCCATTTTATTTCTCCTTTGTTGCATCTCTGTGCTGTTGATCTCCTGCGGCCTCTTTACAGCCACTTCCCAGCCACACACACACACACACACACACTCAGCGAAGGCTGCATGGCCTTACTCAGGGCATGTTTCCTTGATGGTGGCTGCCCCCCCCCCTTTCAAATGCTACATTTTGCATCAACATACCTCCTTGTCTGATCAGTGTGGTCACCTGCTGACTTGGCACCATCCACAGGCAGCTTCACTCTTCAAATAAGACACAGCAGTTGAATCCAAACACAACTTTTACTTACAGATAATTGCAGGACACAGGATGCTTTTCCAGTCTTTTTGAAGTGCCAGGAGACAAACATGCCCCTTTTCTCTGACTGAAGGGAACATGGTAGAAGCTGGGAGGGTCTAGCTAGGACTAAACCAACTAGCACTAAAGAGGAGGAGGAGAGGACAGAGGAAGATACCAAAAAAAAAATCACATCAGTAAACAAGTTGTAGTGGCACAGAAACTGCCACTAGATGTCAGCATACTACAGAAATCTCAAAGAGAAAAATAGAGGAAGTGTGTGTGAGGGGGAGGGGGGGTGACAACACGGGAGCAGTATTGGGAGAGCGTTGTCACCCAGGATGTGAAGTGCTAGAACAAGGACCTTTAATGGCAGGATCGCCGGGGATTATTACAAAAAAAAAAAAGCAGTTTCAAACATACTGGAAATATCCGCCCACTCACAGGACATTAGTGACTCCGTGTCCCAGAACCCCAGGAAGGAAATGTATGGGGTCATCACACACTTCAAGATGGTTCTGAGTCATAGGAGGCGGCTGGAAATCATTGGATACAATTTTATATGTATATATATACTTTAACCACTTGATGCCCACGTTACAGCCGAAAAGACAGCTACAGGGCGGGCGTAGATTGCTGGGAGGGCAGGTACACCAGACGTCCTCCCGCTCTGTGATCACCAAATGCAGCTGATCACAGATCCCGACCCTTGACTACGTGATCAGCTATCAGCCAATGAAGCCGGTAATCAGCTAAGCAGTGCCCACCGGTGCCACCTACCAATGCTCATCAGTGCTGCTAACCAGTGTCGGGCCGTCCATTAGGGGAGCGCCGCCCACTCTATCCGCGGCCGCTATTTTGCAGGACACCGCCAACAAAATCGGGTGGGCTCGGAGCGCAGGCCACTGCATCCAGAAGCCCACCCAGGTGTTACAACAACGAATGAATATTCGCTATTGAAACAGTGATCCTCAATCCCCGGGCCAATCAGAAGCAGGTCTGAGACCCGTTTTCTGATTGGCCCAAAAAGAGAGAAGAGTCCCAATTGGCCACCGAGGAGGAGGAGGGAGGAAATGGAAGCCGCGGCGATGCCCGTGGCGAGCAGGGGAAGGGAAAGCTGTGGCCGAGCAAGGGAGAAGCACTGCCCACCATAGATGGGGTAAGTGCACCAGACACACCCGACTGACCGTCCGAGGGGGAGGGGGTGCTACTGTTTGCCGCCCCCCCTCCTTAAAAAATCGTACCACCGGCTACCACTGAGTGCCACCTTTCAGTGCAGCCTCATCTGTGCCTTCTGACCAGTGCCCATCAGTGCAGCCTCATCAGTGCCCATCAGTAAAGCCTCATCAGTGCCTTCTGACCAGTGCCGATCAGTGCAGCCTCATCTGTGCCTTCTGACCAGTGCCCATCAGTGCAGCCTCAACAATGCCCATCAGTGCAGCCTCATCAGTGCCTTCTGACCAGTGTCCATCAGTGCAGCCTCATCAGTGCCCATCAGTAAAGCCTCATCAGTGCCTTCTGACCAGTGCCCATCAGTGCAGCCTCATCAGTGCCCATCAGTGCAGCCTCATCAGTGCCTTCTGACCAGTGTCCATCAGTGCAGCCTCATCGGTGCCCATCAGTAAAGCCTCATAAGTGCCTACTGACCAGTGCCCATCAGAGCAGCCTCATCAGTGCCTTCTGACCAGTGTCAATCAGTGCAGCCTCATCAGTGCCCATCAGTACAGCCTCATCAGTGCCTTTTGACCAGTGCCCATCAGTGCCCATCGGTGCAGCCTCATCAGTGCCTTCTGACCAGTGCCCATCAGTGCCTTCTGATCAGTGCCCATCAGTACAGCCTCATCAGTGCCTTTTGACCAGTGCCCATCAGTGCCCATCGGTGCAGCCTCATCAGTGCCTTCTGACCAGTGCCCATCGGTGCAGCCTCATCAGTGTCTTCTGATCAGTGCCCATCAGAAAAGCCTCATCAGTGCCTTCTGACCAGTGCCAATCAGTGCAGCCTCATCAGTGCCTTCTGACCAGTGCCCATCAGTACAGCATCATCAGTACAGTCTCATCAGTGCCTTCTGACCAGTGCCCATCAGTGCAGCCTCTTCAGTGCCCATCAGTAAAGCCTCATCAGTGCCTTCTGACCAGTGCCAATCAGTACAGCCTCATCAGTGCCTTCTGGCCAGTGCCCATCAGTACAGCCTCATCAGTGCCTTCTGACCAGAGCCCATCAGTACAGCATCATCAGTGCCCATCAGTACAGCCTCATCAGTGCCTTCTGACCAGTGCCCATCAGTGCAGCCTCATCAGTGCCTTCTGATCAGTGCCCATCAGTACAGCATCATCAGTGCCCATCAGTACAGCCTCATCAGTGCCTTCTGACCAGTGCCCATCAGTGCAGCCTCATCAGTGCCTTCTGATCAGTGCCCATCAGTACAGCCTCATCAGTGCCTTCTGACTAGTGCCCATCGGTGCAGCCTTATCAGTGCCTTCTGACCAGTGCCAATCAGTGCAGCCTCATCAGTGCCTTCTGACCAGTGCCCATCAGTACAGCATCATCAGTACAGTCTCATCAGTGCCTTCTGACCAGTGCCCATCAGTGCAGCCTCTTCAGTGCCCATCAGTAAAGCCTCATCAGTGCCTTCTGACCAGTGCCAATCAGTACAGCCTCATCAGTGCCTTCTGGCCAGTGCCCATCAGTACAGCCTCATCAGTGCCTTCTGACCAGTGCCCATCAGTGCAGCCTCATCAGTGCCTTCTGATCAGTGCCCATCAGTACAGCCTCATCAGTGCCTTCTGACTAGTGCCCATCGGTGCAGCCTCATCAGTGCCTTCTGACCAATGCCCATCGGTGCAGCCTCATCAGTGTCTTCTGATCAGTGCCCATCAGTACAGCCTCATCAGTGCCTTCTGACCAGTGCCAATCAGTGCAGCCTCATCAGTGTCTTCTGATCAGTGCCCATCAGTAAAGCCTCATCAGTGCCTTCTGACCAGTGCCAATCAGTACAGCCTCATCAGTGCCTTCTGACCAGTGCCAATCAGTGCAGCCTCAT
Organism: Lithobates clamitans; assembly: GCA_037952925.1. Taxonomy (NCBI): domain Eukaryota; kingdom Metazoa; phylum Chordata; class Amphibia; order Anura; family Ranidae; genus Lithobates; species Lithobates clamitans. The sequence goes on along the minus strand of JBBGZY010002775.1, from coordinate 35,474 downwards.
CAGTGTCTTCTGATCAGTGCCCATCAGTAAAGCCTCATCAGTGCCTTCTGATCAGTGCCCATCAGTAAAGCCTCATCAGTGCCTTCTGACCAGTGCCAATCAGTACAGCCTCATCAGTGCCTTCTGACCAGTGCCAATCAGTGCAGCCTCATCAGTGTCTTCTGATCAGTGCCCATCAGTAAAGCCTCATCAGTGCCTTCTGACCAGTGCCAATCAGTACAGCCTCATCAGTGCCTTCTGACCAGTGCCCATCAGTGCCGCCTCAGCGCACATCAATGAAGGAGAAAATGTACCTGTTTGAAAAATTTTATAACAAAACTATGAAAACTGTTTTTTTTTTTCAAAACTTTCAGTCTATTTGTTTATCAAACAATAAAAACCCCTCAGTGGTGATTAAAGAGGACCTGCAGTCTGCTCACATAATTTGTAATAAAAACAACGTTGCCATTCTGAAACTTCCCTCCAACCACTTTT